>CM057107.1:7317500-7325000 GCA_029959045.1 Taenioides sp. WSHXM2023 | reverse complement strand
AATAATCCAGATTAGAACTGAGCCGCAGCACATGGACCTCACAGGTTTATGCAAGTACAAGCTCCGAGTACTATAGTACTACTACTGCACTGATACTGTAGTATCTGTACTGTACTCTAAATCAGGACTAAACCAGAAATAAACCAGGTCTAAACCACAAATAAACCAGGACTGAACCAGGTCTAAACCAGGATTAACTACGTCTGAACTAGATCCAAACCAGGAATAAATCAGGACTAAACCAGGATTTAATCAGGACTAAACCAGGACTGAGACATAAACTACAATAAGATGTGAAAGAGGGTGTAGTAGTAGTTGTAGAAGTATTCAGAGTAGTAATCATATTAGTAGTACATTCAGAGTAGTAGTAGCATTAGTAGTAGTACTTGTACAGTATTATTTCTGGAATGAGGGATGTAGTAGTGGACTATTATAAGTACTACAACTGCAGCAGCAGTAGCAGTATTAGTACAGAATAGTAGTAGTAGTATTTGTTGAGTGTGGAGGAAGTAGCAGTAGTAGTATTAGTATTAGTACAGAGTAGTAGTAGTAGTATTTGAGGACGTTGAGTGAAGCGGGTCATGTGATGAGAGGATTATGGGAGGAGGACGGCAGCACTCATGTACGGTGAGCAACGCACTTTTATTTATTGTGATTTTATTCAAATTTAGAGTAAATGATGAGAGCAGGTTCACGTTTGACACGTTTGTGATTGACACAAGAGGAAAGGAAACATGTGACTTCTAAACTGCATTTCTACTGGACAGAAAAGACAACGACAGAAAAGTGAGGACTGATGTTTGTCTCTAAAATGTCTCATTTTATTTTAAAATGTAAACTCTGGACTTTAGGACCATCCCACAAATCAAATACTCTTACAAAGTACTTTTGGGTAATGAAATACAACTTTATCAAGCAGGGTAAAAGACCAAACCAGGACTGAACCAGGACTGAACCAGGACTGAACCAGGATTTGGCCAGGACTACATGAGGACTAAACCAGGACTGAACCAGGACTAAACCAGGTCTCTGTTGTTGTGTGAGCAGAGGGTGGTCATGTGACAGAGCAGGTCACATGACTGAACAGAAATATAAAAGCGTTACATAACTGAGGATTAGACGTGTCTTTAAATCCACTCAGTTAAACTCAGCAGCACATCTGGTCCACACCTCTGGACCACACATGTGTGGACCAGAGGTGTGGACCAGAGGTGTGGACCACACAGGAGCTGCCCTGGGACAGACTGACCCAGAGAGACTGCTAATCTGCGCCATCGGCCCCTCCCACCGTCACACTCCACATTCACTACACAATGTGGAGGAAGTGTCTTGCCTAAGAACACAACCACAGTTTTTGCCTCTGCTGCCCTCCTGTGGCCCCTGGTACTCCCTGCTGTCTCCCATCTGAGTCCTGACCAGACCTGGTCCTGCTCCACAACAGAGACCAGATCTTACCACGATTTATGAGACCGATGACGACGTAAAGACAGAACATCCATGTTTCCTTTTGAGTCTAAACCAGGACTAATGAAGGACTAAACCAGGTCTAAACCAGGACTAATGAAGGACTAAACCAGGACTAATGAAGGACTAAACCAGGATTAAACCAGGACTAAACCAGGACTAATTTCTGTCTCTCTCAGGTCTGTGTGGATGCTGTTGGGCGCTGAGGCCCCGATACAAAAGACTGGTGGACAACATCTTCCCTGAAAACCCCGAGGTAAAAAACAGAGGATGAGCAGAGGGAGCAGAGGATCCTCGGTGAACAGTTTAATAGGAGAGCAGGGGAGAGGGTCAGAGGAGAGGGTCAGAGGGTCAGAAGAGAGGGTCAGAGGAGTCCGTGTACTCAGTATAACAGTAGTATTTGTTTCAGGAGGGTCAGAAGAGAGGGTCAGAAGAGAGGGTCAGAGGGTCAGAAGAGAGGGTCAGAGGAGTCTGTGTACTCAGTATAACAGTAGTATTTGTTTCAGGAGGGTCAGAGGGTCAGAAGAGAGGGTCAGAGGAGAGGGTCAGAGGGTCAGAAGAGAGGGTCAGAGGAGTCTGTGTACTCAGTATAACAGTAGTATCTGTTTCAGGAGGGTCAGAGGGTCAGAGGATCAGAGGAGCCGGTCAGAGGGTCAGAGGAGCCATGTACTCAGTATAACAGTAGTATTTGTTTCAGGAGGGTCAGAGGGGCCGTGTACTCAGTATAACAGTAGTATTTGTTTCAGGAGGGTCAGAGGGTCAGAGGGTCAGAGGAGCCGTGTACTCAGTATAACAGTAGTATTTGTTTCAGGAGGGTCAGAGGGTCAGAGGAGCCGTGTACTCAGTATAACAGTAGTATTTGTTTCAGGAGGGTCAGAGGGTCAGAGGAGTCCGTGTACTCAGTATAACAGTAGTATTTGTTTCAGGAGGGTCAGAGGAGCCATGTACTCAGTATAACAGTAGTATTTGTTTCAGGAGGGTCAGAGGGTCAGAGGAGCCGTGTACTCAGTATAACAGTAGTATTTGTTTCAGGAGGGTCAGAGGGTCAGAGGAGTCCGTGTACTCAGTATAACAGTAGTATTTGTTTCAGGAGGGTCAGAGGGTCAGAGGAGCCATGTACTCAGTATAACAGTAGTATTTGTTTCAGGAGGGTCAGAGGGTCAGAGGAGCCGGGTACTCAGTATAACAGTAGTATTTGTTTCAGGAGGGTCAGAGGGTCAGAGGAGTCCGTGTACTCAGTATAACAGTAGCATTTGTTTCAGGAGGGTCAGAGGAGTCCGTGTACTCAGTATAACAGTAGTATTTGTTTCAAGAGGGTCAGAGGGTCAGAGGAGCCATGTACTCAGTATAACAGTAGTATTTGTTTCAGGAGGGTCAGAGGGTCAGAGGAGCCGTGTACTCAGTATAACAGTAGTATTTGTTTCAGGAGGGTCAGAGGGTCAGAGGAGCCGTGTACTCAGTATAACAGTAGTATTTGTTTCAGGAGGGTCAGAGGGTCAGAGGAGTCCGTGTACTCAGTATAACAGTAGCATTTGTTTCAGGAGGGTCAGAGGGTCAGAGGAGCCGGGTACTCAGTATAACAGTAGTATTTGTTTCAGGAGGGTCAGAGGGTCAGAGGAGTCCGTGTACTCAGTATAACAGTAGTATTTGTTTCAGGAGGGTCAGAGGGTCAGAGGAGTCCGTGTACTCAGTATAACAGTAGTATTTGTTTCAGGAGGGTCAGAGGGTCAGAGGAGTCCGTGTACTCAGTATAACAGTAGCATTTGTTTCAGGAGGGTCAGAGGGTCAGAGGAGCCGGGTACTCAGTATAACAGTAGTATTTGTTTCAGGAGGGTCAGAGGGTCAGAGGAGTCCGTCTACTCAGTATAACAGTAGTATTTGTTTCAGGAGGGTCAGAGGGTCAGAGGAGTCCGTGTACTCAGTATAACAGTAGTATTTGTTTCAGGAGGGTCAGAGGGTCAGAGGAGCCATGTACTCAGTATAACAGTAGTATTTGTTTCAGGAGGGTCAGAGGGTCAGAGGAGCCGTGTACTCAGTATAACAGTAGTATTTGTTTCAGGAGGGTCAGAGGGTCAGAGGAGTCCGTGTCCTCAGTATAACAGTAGCATTTGTTTCAGGAGGGTCAGAGGGTCAGAGGAGCCGTGTACTCAGTATAACAGTAGTATTTGTTTCAGGAGGGTCAGAGGGTCAGAGGAGTCCGTGTACTCAGTATAACAGTAGTATTTGTTTCAAGAGGGTCAGAGGGTCAGAGGAGCCATGTACTCAGTATAACAGTAGTATTTGTTTCAGGAGGGTCAGAGGAGTCCGTGTACTCAGTATAACAGTAGTATTTGTTTCAAGAGGGTCAGAGGAGCCATGTACTCAGTATAACAGTAGTATTTGTTTCAGGAGGGTCTGGTGAAGGTGAACATGGAGAAGTTGACGTTTTTCGCTCTTTCGGCTCCAGAGAAACTCGACCGAATCGCAGCTTATCTGAGCGAGAGACTGACCAGAGACTTGCACCGCCACAGATACGGGTGAGAGCAGTACTACTACTGCAGTACTACTACTGATACTACTACTACTACTGCTACTACTACTGCTACTACTACTACTGCTACTGCTATCACAGACAAGAATTTATCAGGGACTGCTCAGACAAACATTACACAGTACTTTGTGATACAGGTATGTGGTGATGGCAGTACTTGATGCAGTACTTGATGCAGTACTTGATGCAGTACTTTGTGGTACAGGTACGTGGTGATGGCGGTGGAGGCGTTGGAGCAGCTCCTGTCCGCCTGTCACTGTCAGAGCATTAATCTGTTAGTGGAGAGTTTTCTGAGCACGCTCCGTCTGCTCCTGGAGACACAGCGCCCCCACCTGCACGTGCTGGCTACTGACGCCGTGAGTACTACACAAATACTACAAATACTACTACTACTACTGCTGTTAGTACTACTGTTACTGATACTTTTGTGCTTCAGTTTGTGAAGTTTGCGAATCTGGAGGAGGACACGCCGTCATATCATCGAAGCTACGACTTCTTTGTGTCTCGATTCAGCCAAATGTGTCTGTGCCAAAACCCCGACCTGCAGACCCAGAACCAGTGAGTCCGGTTTAGACCGGGTTTAGACCGGGTTTAGACCGGGTTTAGACCTGTTTTGTCCTGTTCTAGTCCTGGTTTAGTCCTGGTTTGGTTCTAGGATCAGAGTGTGTGGGATCAGAGGACTTCAGGGTGTGGTTTTGTCCTGTTCTAGTCCTGGTTTAGTCCTGGTTTGGTTCTAGGATCAGAGTGTGTGGGATCAGAGGACTTCAGGGCGTGGTTTAGTCCTGTTCTAGTCCTGTTCTAGTCCTGGTTTGGTTCTAGGATCAGAGTGTGTGGGATCAGAGGACTTCAGGGCGTGGTTTAGTCCTGTTCTAGTCCTGTTCTAGTCCTGGTTTGGTTCTAGGATCAGAGTGTGTGGGATCAGAGGACTTCAGGGCGTGGTTTAGTCCTGTTCTAGTCCTGTTCTAGTCCTGGTTTAGTCCTGTTTGGTTCTAGGATCAGAGTGTGTGGGATCAGAGGACTTCAGGGCGTGGTTTAGTCCTGTTCTAGTCCTGTTCTAGTCCTGTTCTAGTCCTGTTCTAGTCCTGGTTTAGTCCTGTTTGGTTCTAGGATCAGAGTGTGTGGGATCAGAGGACTTCAGGGCGTGGTTTAGTCCTGTTCTAGTCCTGTTCTAGTCCTGTTCTAGTCCTGTTCTAGTCTTGGTTTAGTCCTGTTTGGTTCTAGGATCAGAGTGTGTGGGATCAGAGGACTTCAGGGCGTGATTTAGTCCTGTTCTAGTCCTGTTCTAGTCCTGTTCTAGTCCTGGTTTGGTTCTAGGATCAGAGTGTGTGGGATCAGAGGACTTCAGGGCGTGGTTTAGTCCTGTTCTAGTCCTGTTCTAGTCCTGGTTTAGTCCTGTTTGGTTCTAGGATCAGAGTGTGTGGGATCAGAGGACTTCAGGGCGTGGTTTAGTCCTGTTCTAGTCCTGTTCTAGTCCTGTTCTAGTCCTGTTCTAGTCCTGGTTTAGTCCTGTTTGGTTCTAGGATCAGAGTGTGTGGGATCAGAGGACTTCAGGGCGTGGTTTAGTCCTGTTCTAGTCCTGTTCTAGTCCTGTTCTAGTCCTGTTCTAGTCTTGGTTTAGTCCTGTTTGGTTCTAGGATCAGAGTGTGTGGGATCAGAGGACTTCAGGGCGTGGTTTAGTCCTGTTCTAGTCCTGTTCTAGTACTGGTTTGGTTCTAGGATCAGAGTGTGTGGGATCAGAGGACTTCAGGGGGTGGTGAGGAAGGCTGTGGACTGTGAGCTTCATGTGAACATCTGGGAGCCTCTGCACATGGAGCAGATTGTCCCCGCCCTGCTGGTCAACCTGCAGTACTGCGACTCTGCAGACAGGTACAAACACTACTACTACTACTACTACTACTACTACTACTACTACTACTACTACTACTATTAGAGCTCATTAAAGTACTGAAGAATGAGAAATGAAACATTGAAAACACATCCACGTTTGAAGCTTCAGTTTAACTCAGTGATTTTATAGATGTACATGGTTCAGGACACACTGATGTAGTACTGGTACTTTTACTTCATATGTTTGTGTAAAATGTATTTTTCCTTCATACCTCTGTGTACTCTGTGTTGTGTATCTGTGTTTGTGTACTCATATGTGTTATATATACTAGTACAGTGTGTGTGTATATACTCGTTTGTGTATATCTTGTGTTGTTTTCAGTGGGTCTCCTGCTGAACAGACTGAAGTGTGTTTCAGAGAACTGTTTGGACGAGCGGCGTACGGACACATCGCCAACGCTATACGCCCTGTACTTATGTAAGATATATATACTACTATATATATACTACTGCTATAACCATACGCCCTGTACTTATGTAAGATATATATACTACTATATATATACTACTGCTATAACCATACGCCCCGAACTTATGTAAGATATATATACTACTACTATAACCACACGCCCCGTACTTTTGTAAGATATATATACTACTATATATATACTACTGCTATAACCATACGCCCCGTACTTATGTAAGATATATATACTACTATATATATGCTACTGCTATAACCATACACCCCGTACTTATGTAAGATATATATACTACTATATATATACTACTGCTATAACCATACGCCCCGTACTTATGTAAGATATATATACTACTATATATATACTACTGCTATAACCATACGCCCCGTACTTATGTAAGATATACTACTATATATATACTACTGCTATAACCATACGCCCCGTACTTATGTAAGATATATATACTACTATATATATACTACTGCTATAACCATACGCCCCGTACTTATGTAAGATATATATACTACTATATATATACTACTGCTATAACCATACGCCCCGTACTTATGTAAGATATATATACTAATATATATATATATATATATATATATATATATATATATATATATATATATATATATATATATATATATATATATATATATATATATATATATATATATATATTTTATATTTACTGTAGTAATATAATAATATTAAAGTGTCGGTGTGCGTTTGCTGTAGTTTAATATTAAATATAATAATATTAAAGTGTCGGTGTGCGTTTGCTGTAGTTTAATATTAAATATAATAATATTAAAGTGTCGGTGTGCGTTTGCTGTAGTTTAATATTAAATATAATAATATTAAAGTGTCGGTGTGCGTTTGCTGTAGTTTAATATTAAATATAATAATATTAAAGTGTCTGTGTGCGTTTGCTGTAGTTTAATATTAAATATAATAATATTAAAGTATCGGTGTGCGTTTGCTGTAGTTTAATATTAAATATAATAATATTAAAGTGTCTGTGTGCGTTTGCTGTAGTTTAATATTAAATATAATAATATTAAAGTGTCGGTGTGCGTTTGCTGTAGTTTTATATTAAATATAATAATATTAAAGTGTCGGTGTGCGTTTGCTGTAGTTTTATATTAAATATAATAATATTAAAGTGTCAGTGTGCGTTTGCTGTAGTTT
>CM057107.1:7257500-7312500 GCA_029959045.1 Taenioides sp. WSHXM2023 | reverse complement strand
CCGGGGCGCTAACAGGAAGTAGCTACGGCGCTCACATCGACAGACTCGCCTGTCCCTACACCCCCCAGCTCTCAGGTAGACCCGATACCCGATACTCAATACTTGATACTCGATACTCAATACTGATTCTGTTCCCATGATGAATATTTAAGTGTGTTAAATGTTTATTTGAGTTTTATTCTGTGTGTTTCAGATGAAGATCGCCTCTCGAGGAGGAAGAGCGTGGGTGAAGTCATCTCTCTACAGATGGACCTGAACCCAGAGACCAGACTGGACTCACTACAGGTCTGGACCTGGACTCAACCTGGACTCAAGCAGGACTCAACCAGGACTCAACCAGGACTCAACCAGGACTCAACCTGGACTAAACCTGGACTAAACCAAGACTAAATCAGAGACTAAATCAGAGACTAAATCAGAGACTAAACAAGGACTAGAACAAGACTAAACCAGGACTAAACCAGGACTAAACCAGGACTAAACCAGGACTAAACCAGGACTAAGCCAGAACTCAACCAGGACTAGAACAGGACTAGAACAGGACTAAACCAGGACTAAACCAGGACTAAACCAGGTCTAAACCAGGATGTTTGTGCTGACAGAAACCTCAGACGGAGCAGATCACATTTGAGAGTCTGAAGAACGCCATCGGTGAGTCTGAATCTGGAGATGCTTTTATACATAAAGTACACAAAAATATACATATATACAATATGTATAGAGTATGTACAGTATGTATATATGTATATATACACATATACAAACACATATACATACTGTATGTATATATGTTATATACATATGTCAACACATATACAGACTAAAAGAGTGTACATTACATTTCTTTACATTTCTTCACATTTCTTCACATTTCATTTCTTTACATTTCTTCACATTTCTTCACATTTCTTCACGTTTCTTTACATTTCATGTTAGTGTAGAAGAGGCCCAGGGGCACAGAGGAGGAGGGTTAAACTTGATTAAATGTGTTTTGTGATGCAGAGGATTCTGGGGGAGCAGAGGAGGAGCAAAGGAGGAGGAGAGAGGTCACAGAGAGGTTCCAGACGGCGCCGTTTGAGGAGATTGCTGCCCTCTGCGGGTCAAAGGTTAGACTTATTTTCAAATATAGTTTTTTCATATAAAATAATGGCTCATGGGGGGAGAGCGACAAAATTGAGTCTTGGAAATAAGAGATTAAAGATTCTAAACAGGAATCACTCCAAATCCAACTTCAGCGGGTCAGAGAAGAAACAACTAGAACATGGAGAAACATCTGAGGAGGAGAGTTTGGAGAAACATCTGAGGAGAACAGTTTGGAGAAACATCTGAGGAGAACAGTTTGGAGAAACATCTGAGGAGGACAGTTTGGAGAAACATCTGAGGAGAACAGTTTGAGGAACATCTGAGGAGAACAGTTTGAGGAACATTTGAGGAGAACAGTTTGAGGAACATCTGAGGAGAACAGTTTGAGGAACATTTGAGGAGAACAGTTTGAGGAACATTTGAGGAGAACAGTTTGAGGAACATTTGAGGAGAACAGTTTGAGGAACATCAGAGGAGAACAGTTTGGAGAACAGCTCTAATTTAACCTTTTTCTGTTGCTCCAGCGGCTGCTCCAGGCCGGGCTACAGCAGATGTTTGAGATGATCATCAGACCTCCTCCATCTCCATCTGCTCCAAAATCCACCCCAGTCTACGACATCCAGTACCCAGACCTCTGTGTGTACTGAACCAGGTCTGAACCAGGTCTGAACCAGGACTGAACCAGGTCTGAACCAGGACTCAGGTCTCCACTGTGCATCCTAATGGAAAGTATTGATTTTTTGAAAAATGTTTTTTTTTTTTTTCTAATTTGTCGGTTTTTTTTGTTTTTTTTTGTAACTGTAAAACTTTAAAACCCCGGGACTGAATTATTGTTTCCCACTAATTTAATAAAACTTGAACATATGATCCATGTAATAATGTAATTTTTTTTTTATTGTATTTATTTTGCCGTTTAAACCCAGACGACTAAAGAGAGGAACAGACATTTTATTCTTTTGCAAATCCTTCAGTTTTATTATTGTACATTTATTTACACAAAGTAATAAATATCAAAAGATGTCACTCTTCTGCATTCGGATCATTCAAGTGTTTCGACTTTTAAAGGCTAAAAAATCCACTTTTCTCTCCTGTTATTCTAGAGGAGGATCTGCTCGCTGCCTGGACGCCATCTTGGAAAGGTCTCATTCTAAATCATGTTCTTTCTCCATGACTTTGCTGCAGGATCGTTTGGCGGCCATTTTGGGATGGTCAAAACACTATTAGAACCACAGACTGTAAAACACTAATCTACCTTCATTTTGCACAGGGATAAAAGTGTGACAAAAAACTAAAAGAAATAATCACTGGAGTAAAATAGTAAAATTATGTTTGTTTGTTTTTTTTCCAAATTCATAACTTATTTTAACTTTATTTCAAAGCCAATAAATCCAAAATAAATGTTTCTGGATTAAGAATAGCCTTGCGGTTCATCTATTAAAGAAGGTTGGTGGTTCAATCTTGCTATCAGTGCATTTTTATTGTGTCCTTGAGCTAGACATTTTAATGCTACATGTCGTGGGCAGGTTTGTAAAGGTTTAACAGTGAATGAACGTGCGACTGTGAATGTGTCTACCTGACCTTTCCAAAATGGCCGCCTATTCAGTCCTGGCTCCGCCATATTGGGCAGGTCTGTAAGTGATTTCAGTTTGACTACAGAGAGTGACTCAGTTTAACCTCTCCAAAATGGCTCTTCCTCTCTCCTCTCGTCCCTCTCTTCTCTCCCCTCCTCTCCTCTTCCTCTCCTTCCTCTCCTCCCTCTCCTCTTCCTCTCCTCTTCCTCTCCTCTTCCTCTCCTCCTCCTCTCCTCCTCCTCTCCTCTTCCTCTCCTCCTCCTCTCCTCTTCCTCTCCTCATCCATCTTTCTCCTCCTCTACACCTGCGTCTGTGCGTTCTTGTTGATGACGTTCTTGAACAGCGTGAGGAGAGGTTTTTGGCTGCGTTCGTCCCAGTTCTTCATGAATCCTCCATAGCGTTTGGACTCCGGGGGGCCGCTCCAGCGAAAGTGTTTCATTTTGTAAGCCCCGCCCCCTCCGCTGTTCTTCTTCTGCTGCAGAGCGCTAAGGACCGCCCCCACTGCTCCAGACTCCGCCCCCACACCGCCAGACTCCGCCCCTGCCGCATCATTCTCCAGCAGCAGCATGTCCTGGTTTAGCCCCGCCCCCTCGCCCTGATTGGCCACGGCTCGTTTCATTTCGCCGGGAAACACCTCGACCGAGTCCTCCTCCACACCGTTAGTGTAGACCTTTAAAAAACAAGAGAGGGTTCAACCAGGACTCAAACTGGACTAAATCAGGACTTAAACCAGGACTAAACAGGATTTTTAAACCAGGACTACAACTGGACTAAACCTGGACTTTATACCAGGACTGAAGCTGGACTGTACCAGGACTTAAACTAGACTAAATGGGGTTTTATAATAGGGTAGAAACCAGGATGATTAAAATAGTTTCAACAAAGACTAAACCGGGACTAAACCAGGACTAAACGGGGTCTAAAACAGGACCATAAAAGAGCTTAAACCAGGGTTCAAACCAGGTCTAAAGTAGGACTAACTCAGGACTAAACCAGGACCAAATCAGGTTTAAATCAGGACTAAAATTGGAAGACTTAAAACAAAGTTTCAACAAAAACTAAACCAGGTCTAAAATGAGACTAAACAGGATCTTATTATAGGGCAGAAACTAGGATGATTAAAACCGTTTCAGCGAAGACTAAACCAGGTCTAAACCAAATCTAAACCAGGTCTAAATCAGGTCTAAACCAGGACTAAACCAGGACTAAACCAGGACTAAACCAGGACTCACTTTGACAGGGCGGCGTTTGCGTCCTACAGGTTTGCCCCAGCGAAAGTGTTCCATGGAGTACGAGCGTTTGGTCTGAGGGGCGGAGTCATCCAGGGAGAGGGCGGAGTCAGGCAGGGAGAGGGCGGAGTCAGGCAGGGAGAGGGTGGAGTCAGACAGAGGAGGGGGCGGGGCCTGTAGGTGGGAGGGGCCTGGAATGACGGGCGTCTCAGCCGACAAATCAGAGCGGCACACCTGGATACACTCCTGTGGATAAAGTCACATACAGCTTAGTACTAGATACCCTCCCCTGTGTCAGATGCCCTCCTTCTGTGTCAGATGCCCTCCCGTCTCACCTGTAGGTTTGAGTCGAGGTCCCAGCAGCTCGGATGGTCCCAGCACTGACTGACAGCTCCTGAGAACCCGCCCACCACCACCACAGCGACCAATAGCCATGCAGGACACATGCTCCAGCTGACCAATCACACGACAGAGAGCTCATTATGATACGATTCAGAACCAGGACTAAACCAGGACTAAACCAGAACTAAACCAGAACTAAACCAGGGCTAAACCAGGACTAAACCAGGACTAAACCAGGTTTAAACCAGGACCAAACCAGTATTAAACCAGGACTAAACCAAAACTAAACCAGGTCTAAACCAGGGCTAAACCAGAACTAAACCAGGACTAAACCAGGACTAAACCAGGGACCGAACTAGGACTAAACTTTCACTTCAAAACCTAATGAACTCGCCTCTCCACAAACCTGACTCCTCCTGCTTGTTTCCATGGAAATGTTCTTCCTTCAGCTGTCATATTCCACAGTACAAAATAACATGCATCTATTCCCCTGGAGAATGTTCCAGAGTAACTTTCTTTAACTGTTTGTTTCCATGGAGACGAGCGGGTGATGCCACGGGGCCAGTTACAGCTCAGGGGTCTCATTCACAACGATAAACCACAAACTCAACAGAAAAGACTCATTACGGAACATTTCTGTACAAACACTTTAAACTGAGGCCCCTGGTCTGTGGAGGGCACCAACAGAAAAGTGACAGTGTCCTTTATAAAAGAACGTTAAAACCAACCAAAAAATAAATCAAAATAAGTCAAATAAATGGTGTTAAATCGAGTCAAATAAATGGTGTTAAATCGAGTCAAATAAATGGTGTTAAATCGAGTCAAATAAATTGGTGTTAATAATCTTCCCCAAAATCCTCTGAAGTGTAAATAAATGAAGAGTTCTCACCTGCTCCGGCTCCTCTGAGTCTCTACTGCAGATTTTAAAAAAGAGTTTCACTTTGATCGATTTGACGTTTGACTCAGACTTTTATACAAAACACACAAGGACACATTACCCCTGTGACATCACAAGGTGGGAGGGGACAAGGTGGGGAGAGGAGAGAGGAGGCAGGAGGAGGAGAGAGGAGACAAGGGTTTAGGAGTGAACTCTGTTGAAACTCAAAGTCGATATTTTCCAAAGACAAAACAAAAACTAGTTTAAAGAATAAAAATATAAAAATGATTCATAGTCCTCCCCTACAGGACCAGTATCACAGAGGTTTGAGGATCTAAACCAGGTCTAAACCAGGTCTACACCGGGACTTTGAGTCTTCAGATCATGAATCAGAACCAGTTGACTGTAAACGGTTCTAAAAGTTCTTCGTCTCTGACCTTCTGCAGTCAGACCTTCCTCAGTTTTCACCTCGATGAGTTTAGATGAGCTTCTCACTCTCACAGACTAGAGCCGAGTTAGAGTAAAACTAATGACAACTAGCATGCTAACAGCGCACTTCCTGATTCTCAGACAATAAAACTCTTCATAATTAGATGCAGACAGGACACACGGGACTTATTTTGACCTCAAGAGCGTCTTATACCAGAGACTAAACCAGGACTAAACCAGAACTGGACCAGAACTGGACCAGAACTGGACCAGTCCTCAGCAGGTCCAAGAAAGAACTAAACGGGTTCAAACAAGGACTAAACCAGGACAGAACTTGGATTAAACCCAGACTTCCTCAGGCTGTACCGGCCTAATCCTGCAGGGACAGTGGCTCAGGTGGTAAAGCAGTCGCCCCATAACCAGAGGATTCATGGTCCCATACTTTTCTGGCTAAACCAGGTCTGAACCAGGTCTGAACCAGGTCTAAGTCAAGTCTAAACATTGGACTAAACCCTGGACTTAACAAAAGCAGGACAAAACCAGAACTGAACCAGGACTAACTCTTGGATTTAACCAGGACTAAACCAGGTCTAACTCAGCCCTGGACCGGTCTTGGTCTCTGTGTTAAATGTCAGCCTGGATCTGAGGAGGATTTTCACTTTGGTGTTTTTAGCGTCATGGTGCCCTCTCACCTGTCTCTCACCTGTCTCTCACCTGTCACCCAACACCAGTTCCCCGATCGTCTTAAAGTCCCCACAAAGACCAAGACCAGGACCGAGACCGGGATTAGAGCCGGACTTTGTGGTTTAATGTTTTGAAAGGACTCGGAGGAAATGAGATGAGTTCACACGGAGGAGAGAAGAACAGAGACGACGACAACGATGACGACAAACGGCGGCCATTTTACAACGTCTACGCCTCAAAGAGCCCGTCTTACACTTTATCTGATACAGGAAGTGCTCCACTGTGTTTTTAAACTCCACACACCTTCACCAGAATCATTTGGATCATTTCAGTCCTGGAATTGCTGATTACCACTTGATGACATCACAAGGTGGAACAAAGCGTTTGGAGCTTTGGAGATGTAGACAGACTAATAATAAAGAGTTCCTCAAACATGTGAAAGAAACAAACACAACTCCAAGTCTGATTTTGAGGAGGAACATCAGAACATCAGAACATCAGAACAGGACTTAAAGCTACAGGAGTTTGGCCTGAAGAATGAGGTGATTTGAAACAGAGACTTTGCCCAAGGAAATCAAACCAGCAACCTCGTCTCAAAAACAAAAGTTCAGTCCTGGTTTGGTCCTGGTCTGGTCCTGGTCCAGTCTGAGTCCTGGTCTGGTCCTGGTCCAGTCTCAGTTCTGGTCTGGTCCTGGTCTGGTCCTGGTCCAGTCTCAGTCCTGGTCCTGGTCCAGTCTCAGTCCTGGTCTGGTCCTGGTCTGGTCCTGGTCCAGTCTCATTTCTGGTCTGGTCCTGGTCTGGTCCTGGTCCAGTCTCAGTCCTGGTCTGGTCCTGGTCCAGTCTCAGTCCTGGTCTGGTCCTGGTCCAGTCTGAGTCCCGGTCTGGTCCTGGTCCAGTCTCAGTCCTGGTCTGGTCCTGGTCCGGTCCTGGTCCAGTCTCAGTCCTGGTCTGGTCCTGGACCATTCTCAGTCCCGGTCTGGTCCCAGTCCGGTCTCAGTCCTGTTCAGATCCATAAATCCGTACTCTCAGGTCTTTTCTGGAGCTCTCGGAGCGTCTCGTCTCAGACTCGGCGGATGTTGATGTTTTTAATGGAACAAACAAACGTCCATTAGCGCGTCCTTGAGTCGCCATTACGCGCGCACATCCCCGCGCGCCTTTAACGAGACGATTTACCGACGCACGGAGCCGGAGCACGGAGCACTTCACCGGCCTTGGACCTCGTGACCCGGGAGCGCCGCCCGGGAGCAACGGAACACGCGCTTTTACGCACATTGAACCATTACCAAAGCTCCTGATGTGAAGAACGAAGAACGAGTCTGATGTAAATATTCAACAGCCACTTTAAAATAGCCCAGGATCATGAAACCCGAACCCAAACCCGAACCCGAACCCTCACGCACGGCTCAGGTCAAAGGTCATTCCCAAACCATCACCTGGGAATTCTGGGAGTTTCAGACATGGATCTACAGTTTAGATCAGACAGAAGTGTAAAAGTCAGAGGCTAAAGCTGATCCAGGGTCAGTCCCAGGTTTAGACACTCCCCTTTACAGTGGAGAGGTCAAATCCGTGACGTCAGGGTCCTGTTATTACGGGATGGAGAAAAACAACTCAGAGGTGCACAGTGTAACTTTTGTGGTCCATATCCAGCTTCTGTCCATGGAAATGTTGCCTGAAATGTTCCACAGTATGGCATTACACTTATCTCTATGGAGACAGCAGGTGACGCCACAGGGCCAAGTCAGATCTGCAGAGAGGCGAGCACACTCACAGTAAGAATGTACGTTTTTAGGTCAATAAAAACCCACGTTCAGGAAATGCAACATGGATATGTTTATTGCCACACTGGGACATTCCAGACAAAACAATCACATCTCCATGGAGACGAGCAGATGGCAGACCCTTCACCAGAAAAGTGACACAGTGCAGCTTTAAATAACTCTTTTCTGCTCAGAGAAAAGAAAGACAAAAGTGTAAAGCAGTGACCAAAGCAAAGGGTAAAGGCTCTGATTAAAGGTCCTGTGTCACACAAACTGACTCCTGTTAGAACGCTCTGTCCCACCTCGTGATGTCATCAAGTGGTGAACAGCTCCTTTTACCTTTAGTTCAGTAGAGATCGGCAATTCCAGGACTGAAATGATCCAAATGATTCTAGTGAAGGTGTGTGGAGTTTAAAAACACAGTGGAGCACTTCCTGTATCACCACATGATGACATCACAAGGTGGAACAGAGTGTTTTCTGTTTGAGAGAAGAACTCAGCCTAAATGTAATGTGTAAAAGTTACATCGTGAAGTCTCTCTCTGTGGGTCCATCACCTGCCTGTCTCCGTGGCGATTTGTCTGGAATGTTCCACAGTTTGACATTAACATGCACTGTCCTGTTACATGAGACAATAATAATGATAATCCCACTGTAAATGTACTTCTGTTTCACCACAGACACTAAACCAGGACTAAACCAGGACTAAACCCAGACCCGGACCAGGACTAAACCAGGACAGAACCAGGACTAAACCAGGACTAGACCAGGACTGAACCAGGACTAAACCCAGACCCGGACCAGGACTAAACCAGGACTAAACCAGGACTAAACCCAGACCCGGACCAGGACTAAACCAGGACAGAACCAGGACTAAACCAGGACTAGACCAGGACTGAACCAGGACTAAACCCAGACCCGGACCAGGACTAAACCAGGACTAAACCAGGACTAAACCCAGACCCGGACCAGGACTAAACCAGGACTAGACCAGGACTGAACCAGGACTAAACCCAGACCCGGACCCGGACTAAACCATGACAGAACCAGGACTGAACCATGACAGAACCAGGACTGAACCAAGACTAAACCCAGACCCGGACCAGGACTAAACAAGGACAGAACCAGGACTGAACCAAGACTAAACCCAGACCCGGACCAGGACTAAACCAGGACAGAACCAGGACTGAACCAAGACTAAACCCAGACCTGGACCAGGACTAGACCAGGACTGAACCAGGACTAAACCCAGACCCGGACCAGGACTAGACCAGGACTGAACCAGGACTAGACCAGGCCTGAACCAGGACTTCAGTTCATGTTGATCTAAACATGGTGTTTGTTTCGATCCCCATGAACTGAAGACGCAGCCTGGAGGAGCTGCGAAACGTATTCAACAAAAATAAATTTTTGTCCAGTTGACAAACTGAGTTTCCCGTCACAGCCGCCGTAGGAGCAGCCATGTTTGTAGTCCTGTGGTGCAGTGCGTGTAGTCCTGACGCTGTCTCCTCTCTGACGCTGCTGCTCTTTTCTGCACAAACAAACACGTTTTCTGCTCAAACCGCGGATAAAATGAACGAAGACTCAGCGAAATCGTGAATCTAAAAGCCCAAAGACCCAAAAAACCAAACAAACATCTTTAAACCCAAAATGGAGCCGCCGGGAGAAGGTGAGAGACGCTACAGATGCTAGTTAGCATCTGCGGCTAACGCCAACATGCCCCGCTGCGCTCCGTTAGAATGACCTTTATTATTATTGTTATTATTATTATATTTTGCATTTAAAGGCTTTAATGAGCGCATTTAGAGGTGTATAAAAGTGAAAAGGTTGTGTCATAGCAGATTTAAAGGGCGTGTTTAGTTTAGATTCTGCACAAAGACGCGTTTACGTGTCTAAATAAGGGCATCAGGTTTATTCTGATTTTACTGCGGTTAAATAATAAGACAAGACATAAATATTCATGTGACAGAAAAATGAGAGAAGACACATGAAGAAAACATTAGAATATGAGAGGATTGTGTTATTGTGTGATGTTCTGGTGAACAGGAACGACTTTTGGGACAATTAAAAATAAAAAGAAACTAGAAGTGTGATTAAATCTGATGTCTAGACAGTTTACATTTCATTTTAATCTTTTAGCTCGGAAAAGCTCATAATATTTAGATAAAAAATACAGAAAATAATGAGAGTTTGAGTGTGTATGTAACCATGTAAAATGTATTCTGAATTTATTCTCTATTTTAGTATCTGATTTAGACTTTTAGTTTTAATATTTGTGTAAGTCCTGTTTTGTTTTGTGTATTTCTCAGCAGCGAGTGGCAGTTCCGTGGTGACGGAGGAGATGAACGGAGCCGGAAACCTCATGGACTTTTTGGACGAACCATTTCCAGATGTGGCGACGTACGAAGATTTCCATACGATCGACTGGCTCCGAGAGAAGTCCAGAGACACAGACCGGCACCGCAAGGTCTGGGAGGGCATCTGAGGCACGGGGAGGGCATCTGACTGTTTTGTGTGTTTGTTTAGATCACCAGTAAGAGTAAGGAGTCTCTGTGGGAGCTGATCAAGAGTTTACTGGACGCCTGGTCGGGATGGGTCGTGATGCTGCTCATAGGACTGTTATCAGGTCAGGATTAAACCAGGACTAAACCAGGACTAAACCAGGACTAAACCAGGACTTAACCAGGTCTGAACCCAGGACTGAACCAGGTCTGAACCAGGACTAAGCCAGGTCTGAACCAGGACTAAAGCAGGACTAAAGCAGGACTAAAGCAGGACTGAACCAGGACTGAACCAGGACTAAACTAGGACTAAACCAGGACTAAACCAGGACTGAACTAACCCCGGTCTAACCCCGGTCTCTCCTCGGTCTCTCTTCGGTCTCTCTTTAGGCTCTCTGGCTGGTGTCATAGACCTGGCCGTAGACTGGATGACAGACCTTAAAGAGGGGGTGTGTCTCTCGGCGTTCTGGTACAGTCATGAGCAGTGCTGCTGGACGTCCAATCAGACGACATTCGCCGACCGCGACAAGTGTCCTGAGTGGAAGAAGTGGGCGGAGCTTATGACTGGGAGCGCTGAGGTGAGAGACCGCCAAAATAAAAGAGAAAATACAGAACAGACCAACACAATGAAACACTAAACACCATCAAAATAAAATAGTAACAGTTAGAAGTACGTGGCTCCGCCCACAAGCCTACGTCCCCCATGCTCCCACAGTACGAGTCTGTACGAGGCTCCGCCCACAAGTCTACGTCCCCCATGCTCCCACAGTACGAGTCTGTACGAGGCTCCGCCCACAAGTCTACGTCCCCCATGCTCCCACAGTACGAGTCTGTACGAGGCTCCGCCCACAAGTCTACGTCCCCCATGCTCCCACAGTACGACTCTGTACGAGGCTCCGCCCACAAGTCTACGTCCCCCAGGCTTCACACGACAATTCTTCATAAATACACAAAAACATGAGACAAAACTGAACACAACAACTGGACAAACCTGATGTGATGCACGAGTTTCATTAGTGCGACGCACACTGAGTGTGTTGGGATAGAGCTCTGAAGGGGGAGGGACTTAGTACAGAGAGGCTGAGTGTGTTGGGATAGAGCTCTGAAGGGGAACATGGTGATCTAAATAAAATGTTTTCTGGTTAATGCTCCAGAGACGTAAACGCCTCGTCTCTGGTGTTCAGTTTTCTAAAGTGCTGTTTTATTTTGAAGGGCGCTGGAGCGTACGTCCTGAACTACTTCCTGTACACGCTGTGGGCTCTCTTCTTCTCTTTTCTGGCTGTGTCTCTGGTGCGAGTGTTCGCCCCCTACGCCTGCGGCTCCGGGATCCCCGAGGTCAGGGACTTTTTCAATATGGATCCCTGTGAATAATGAGGCTGGTGTTTGAACGTCGGTTTATTAAGATCTGGTTTTGGTCCTGGTCTCGGTCCTGGTCTCGGTCCTGGTCTCGATCCTGGTCTCGATCCTGGTCTCACCGGTCCCTCTGTCGTCTCTCCTCAGATTAAGACCATCCTGAGCGGGTTCATTATTCGCGGGTATTTGGGGAAATGGACTCTCCTCATTAAAACCGTGACTCTGGTCCTCGCCGTGTCGTCCGGCCTCAGTCTGGGGAAAGAGGGCCCCCTGGTGCACGTCGCCTGCTGCTGCGGAAACCTCTTCTGCTCACTGTTCTCCAAATACAGCAAGAACGAAGGGAAGAGGAGAGAGGTGAGGAGAGGAGGAGAGGAGAGAGGGGCTGTTCTCCAAATACAGCAAGAACGAAGGGAAGAGGAGAGAGGTGAGGAGAGGAGGAGAGGAGAGAGGGGCTGTTCTCCAAATACAGCAAGAACGAAGGGAAGAGGAGAGAGGTGAGGAGAGGAGGAGAGAGGGGCTGTTCTCCAAATACAGCAAGAATGAAGGGAAGAGGAGAGAGGTGAGGAGAGGAGGAGAGGAGAGAGGGGCTGTTCTCCAAATACAGCAAGAATGAAGGGAAGAGGAGAGAGGTGAGGAGAGGAGGAGAGGAGAGAGGGGCTGTTCTCCAAATACAGCAAGAACGAAGGGAAGAGGAGAGAGGTGAGGAGAGGAGAGAGGGTGTTCTCCAAATACAGCAAGCATGAAAGGAAGAGAGGAAGAACGAAGAGGAGGGAGAGGAGAGGAGAGGAGGAAAAGGAGAAGTAGTATGGGGTAGTAGAGCAAGGAACAATCAGTTGTAGTAGTAGTAGTAGTAGTTGTAGTAGTTGTAGTAGTTGTAGTAGTTGTTGTAGTTGTAGTTGTAGTAACTGTAGTAACTGCAACTGTGACATGTTGAGGTGTTGTCCGCAGTAGTAGTAGTCTGTAGTAGTATTTGTAGTAGTAGTTGTATTTGTAGTAACTGTTTCTGTGTTCAGGTGTTGTCGGCGGCGGCGGCGGCGGGAGTGTCGGTGGCGTTCGGCGCCCCCATCGGAGGAGTGCTCTTCAGTTTAGAGGAGGTAAAACACCTGGGCCAGAGGACGGACTGGGAGTGAGTTATTACTTAACAGTAGTAGTAGTAGTAGTAGTAGTACTTTGCAGTACTTTACCCCCTCTCTGTGGTGCAGGTGAGTTATTACTTAGCAGTAGTAGTAGTAGTAGTAGTACTTTGCAGTACTTTACCCCCCTCTGTGGTGCAGGTGAGTTATTACTTAACAGTAGTAGTAGTAGTAGTAGTACTTTGCAGTACTTTACCCCCTCTCTGTGGTGCAGGTGAGTTATTACTTCCCCCTGAAGACTCTGTGGCGGTCGTTTTTCGCCGCCCTGGTGGCCGCCTTCACGCTGCGCTCCATAAACCCGTTTGGAAACAGTCGTCTGGTTCTGTTCTACGTGGAGTACCACACGCCCTGGTACATGGCCGAGCTGCTGCCCTTCATCCTGCTGGGCGTGTTCGGAGGCCTGTGGGGGGCGCTCTTCATCAGAGCCAACATCGCCTGGTGCCGCCGCCGCAAGACCACGCTGCTCGGAAAGTACCCCGTCATAGAGGTACGGCTTTAGACCGGGTTTAGACCGGGTTTAGACTGGGTTTAGACCAGGTTTAGACCAGGTGTAGTCCAGTTTCAGTCCAGTTTCAGTCCAGTTTCAGTCCAGTTCCAGTCCTGTTCCAGTCCTGTTCCAGTCCTGTTCCAGTCCTGTTTTAGTCCTGGTTCAGTCCAGTTTCAGTCCAGTTTCAGTCCAGTTTCAGTCCAGTTTTAGTCCTGTTTTAGTCCTGTTTTAGTCCTGTTTTAGTCCTGTTTTAGTCCTGTTTTAGTCCTGTTTCAGCCTCTCCCCTCTCCTCAGGTTCTCGTGGTCACGGGCCTCACGGCGCTCCTGGCGTATCCGAACCCGTACACGCGGCGTTCCACGTCTCAGCTGATCTCGGAGCTGTTTAACGACTGTGGGGCCCTGGAATCGTCTCAACTCTGCGATTACATCAACAGTAACAACGCCACGCGGGCCTTGGACGACATCCCCGACCGGCCCGCGGGCCCCGGGGTCTACTCCGCCCTCTGGCAGCTCACGCTCGCCCTGGGGTTCAAGATCCTCATCACCATCTTCACCTTTGGCATGAAGGTACCTCCACACAGCTGCTGCAGAAGAGTTTATTTATACTGTCACATTCCCTCATGCTAACTGAAGGCATCTCTCTGTCTGAAACTCTGTTAGATTTTAATCTGAGTTTTGAACACAACCTGACCAGAAAGACCTGACTGACCTGAACTCCAACAGGCGACTTGATCTGTGCTGCTAAACAAGTCCCTCTAAAGAACATTCCTCTTTTCTCTCTCCGCTCTCTCCTCTCTCTCCTCTCCTCTCTCCCCTCTCCCCTCTCTCCTCTCTCCTCTCTCTCCTCTCTCCTCTGTCCCCTCTCTCCTCTCTCTCCTCTCTCTCCTCTCTCCTCTCTCCTCTCCTCCTCTCTCCTCTCTCTCCTCTCCTCCTCTCCCTCCTCTCTCTCTCTCCTCTCTCTCCTCTCCTCCTCTCCTCTCTCTCCTCTCTCTCCTCTCCTCCTCTCTCCTCTCCTCTCTCCTCTCTCCTCTCTCCCCCCTCTCCTCTCTCTCCTCTCCTCTCTCCCCCTCTCTCCTCTCTCTCCTCTCCTCTCTCCTCCTCTCTCCTCTCCTCTCCTCTCTCCTCTCTCCTCTCCTTCTCTCCTCTCTTCCTCTCCTCTCTCTCCTCTCCTCCTGTCCTCTCTCTCCTCTCTCCCCCTCTCTCCTCTCTCTCCTCTCCTCTCACCTCCTCTCTCTCCTCTCCTCTCTCTCCTCTCTCCTCTCTCTCTTCTCCTCCTCTCTCCTCTCTCCTCCTCCTCTCTCCTCTCTCCTCCTCTCTCTCCTCTCTCCTCTTCTCTTCTCCTCTCCTCTCTCTCCTCTTCTCCTCTCCTCTCTCTCCTCTCTCCTCTTCTCCTCTCCTCTCTCCTCTCCTCTCTCTCTCTCCTCTCTCTTCTCTCCTCTCTCTCCTCTCTCTCCTCTCTCCTCTCTCTCCTCTCTCGTCTCTCTCGTCTCTCTCCTCTCTCTCCTCTCCTCCTCTTCTCCTCTCTCCTCTCTCCTCTCTCCTCTCTTCTCCCCTCTTCCCTCTCTCCTCTCGTCAGATCCCATCTGGTCTGTTCATCCCCAGCATGGCAGTGGGGGCGATTGCCGGTCGTATCGTGGGCATAGCGGTGGAGCAGATGGCGTATCACCATCACGACTGGATCATTTTCAGGAGCTGGTGTCGCCCCGGGGCCGACTGCGTGACCCCCGGACTTTACGCCATGGTGGGGGCCGCCGCCTGTTTAGGTAACAAAACTCCTGCAATACACAAACTGTATACACCAGATACACAACTACTGCATAACTACTGCATAACTACTGCATAACTACTACATAACTACTGCACAACTACTGCACAACTACTGCACAACTACTGCACAACTACTGCACAACTACTGCACAACTACTACACACCTCAGACTGTGCAGGGAACTGGAGCCAGAGTCCATGGAGCCCCCTCACGCCCATGCTCACTTCCTGTTTGGAATGCTGCAGATCCCCTCCTGTAGGGGGCGTGACTCGGAAGACGGTCTCTCTCTCTCTGTCCTGTAGGGGGCGTGACTCGGATGACGGTCTCTCTCTGTGTCTCCTGTAGGGGGTGTGACTCGGATGACGGTCTCTCTCTGTGTCTCCTGTAGGGGGTGTGACTCGGATGACGGTCTCTCTCGTGGTCATCATGTTCGAGCTGACTGGGGGGCTGGAGTACATCGTTCCTCTGATGGCGGCGGCGGTCACTAGTAAATGGGTCGCCGACGCTTTCGGTAAAGAAGGAATCTACGAAAGTCACATCCAACTCAACGGATACCCCTACCTCGATGTACGAGACGAGTTTACACACAGGTACTACAACGACTACTACCAAATACTACTACTACTACTACTACTACTACTACTACTACTACTACTACTACTACTACTACTACTACTACTCTGGGAGGGCCTCTGACTCTCTGGAAGGGCCTCTGACTCCCTCTGAGGCCCTCTGACTCCCTCTGACCCTCTGACTCTCTGACTCTCTCTGACTCCCTCTGACTCTCTGACTCCCTCTGACTCTCTGATGCCCTCTGACTCCCTCTGACTCTCTCTGACTCTCTCTGACTCCCTCTGACTCCCTCTCTCTCTGACTCCCTCTGACTCCCTCTCTCTCTGACTCCCTCTGACTCCCTGACTCTCTCTGACTCCCTCTGACTCCCTGACTCTCTCTGACTCCCTCTCTCTCTGACTCTCTCTGACTCCCTGACTCTCTCTGACTCCCTGACTCTCTCTGACTCTCTCTGACTCTCTCTGACTCTTTCTGACTCCCTCTGACTCTCTGACTCCTCTGACTCTCTCTGACTCTCTGAGGCCCTCTGACTCTCTCTGACTCTCTGAGGCCCTCTGACTCTCTCTGACTCTCCCTGACTCTCTGACTCCCTCTGACTCTCTGACTCCTCTGACTCTCTCTGACTCCCTCTGACTCTCTGACTCCTCTGACTCTCTCTGACTCTCTCTGACTCTCTCTGACTCTCTCTGACTCCTCTGACTCCCTGACTCCTCTGACTCTCTCTGACTCTCTCTGACTCTCTCTGACTCCCTCTGACTCTCTCTGACTCCTCTGACTCTCTCTGACTCCCTCTGACTCTCTCTGACTCCCTCTGACTCTCTCTGACTCTCTCTGACTCCCTCTGACTCCCTCTGACTCTCTCTGACTCTCTCTGACTCCCTCTGACTCTCTGACTCCCTGACTCCTCTGACTCCCTCTGACTCTCTCTGACTCCCTCTGACTCTCTCTGACTCCCTCTGACTCTGACTCCTCTGACTCTCTGAGGCCCTCTGACTCTCTCTGACTCGCTGACTCTCTCTGCTCTCTGACTCCCTCTGACTCTCTGACTCCTCTGACTCTCTCTGACCCCTCTGACTCCTCTGACTCTCTCTGACTCCTCTGACTCTCTCTGACTCCCTCTGACTCTGACTCCTCTGACTCTCTCTGACTCTCTGAGGCCCTCTGACTCTCTCTGACTCTCTCTGCTCTCTGACTCTCCCTGACTCTCTCTGACTCTCTGACTCCCTGACTCCCTCACTCCCTCTGACTCTCTGACTCCTCTGACTCCCTCTGACTCTCTGACTCCTCTGACTCTCTGACTCCCTCTGACTCTCTCTGACTCCCTCTGACTCTCTCTGACTCCTCTGACTCTCTCTGACTCCCTCTGACTCTCTCTGACTCTCTCTGACTCCTCCGTAGGACCCTGGCGGCGGACGTGATGAGGCCCAGGCGGAGTGACCCTCCTCTGGCCGTTCTGACTCAGGACAGTACCACGGTGGAGGACGTGGAGGCGCTCATCAAAGACACGGATTATAACGGATTTCCCGTGGTCGTGTCCAGAGAGTCCGAGCGCCTCATCGGCTTCGTGCAGCGCCGGGACCTCACGCTCGCCATCAGTAAGAAACATTATACTGTACTGCCATAGGCGCCATTTTGAGGACTTTTCACTGTTCAAAATCAATTATATTTGGGTTTAACAATGAACTTTTTACCACTCTGATTTAGTCCTGGTTTAGTCCTGGTTTAGTCAAAGTTGTGATGTTTTAGTTTTGAAAATGGCAGAACAGCAGATCCTCCTCTAAATCCTCGTGTCCGTGTCCCAGACCTGATCCGTGAGTATGTGACTGTTGCCATAGACACGAGGCGTCAGTGTTTTGCGGCTCTTGTGATGAGTTTTGACCCTGTCTCTTGTCAGGGAGCGCCCGTCAGAAGCAGGACGGCGTGGTGAGCAGTTCTGTGGTTTATTTCACCGAAGATGCTCCTCTGCTCCCGGCGTCAAACCCTCAACCTCTGAAACTGCGGCGGGTCCTGAACCTGTCGCCGTTCACCGTCACCGACCACACGCCCATGGAGACCGTCGTGGACATCTTCAGGAAACTGGGACTGCGCCAGTGCCTGGTCACCAGGAGCGGGTACTGAACCGGGACTTAACCAGGGACTGAACCAGGGACTGAACCAGGGACTAAACCAGGGACTAAACCAGGACTAAACCAGGGACTGAACCGGGACTGAACCAGGACTAATGCGGGACTGAACCGGGACTTAACCAGAACTGAACCAGGGACTAAACCAGGGACTAAACCAGGGACTAAACCAGGGACTGAACCAGGGACTAAACCAGGGACTAAACCAGGACTGAACCAGGACTACATTTAAAAAAGTTTCTCGTCTTTTCCAGGCGTCTTTTGGGAATCATCACAAAAAAAGACGTCCTCCGTCACATGGCCCAGATGATGAACCAGGACCCAGAGTCCATCATGTTCAACTGAACTGGGTCTGAACCGGGTCTAAACCGGGACTGAACCAGGACTAAACAGAGACTAAACCAGGACTAAACCAGGACTGAACCAGGACTAAACCAGGACTGAACCAGTGTAACACTAATGTTAAATCTCTTAATGTTTTTTAATTTTCTGCTTCTGAAACCTCGCGCTCTGTTCTTCAGCTGAACTTTGTCTCTGTGACCCTATTCTAATGTGAGGAAATGTTCCGCAGTGGAGCTTTAACTCTAACGTAGTGTCAGAAACGTGTTTAAATGTGAATCCTGCAGAACACTGGAGCTTTAACACAAAACTCTGATCTGTTTTCTCTTTCTTTACTGCTTTATTTCTGCTTTTTAGATTCTGAACGAGAGAAACTTGAAATCAAAAATTCAAATGTGAAAGTTTGTGTCGGTTTAAAATAATCTTGTTTTATCTGTAAAAAAAAAAAAAAAAAAAAAAAAAAAAAAAGAAGGGACCAGACGTAAACGTGACCCAGAACTGAAGCACTTTGAGTTTTGACCCGTGTTGCCACATTTGTTTCAGAAATGTCCCAGTCCGATTTATCCGCCAAATATTTATGAAAATGATTTTAAATTTAGGATTTTAACTGTTGGAATTACACCAAAATAAAACACAAAAACTGGACTTTAAAGGGGAGGGTTCTGTTTCTCTTTGAGTCATCCAGTGATCTCTCGGGCCCTGCTGTACGAGGCTCCGCCCACCCCGTACAAGTCACACAGAATCTGACTGGAACATTTTGTTTTATTGTCAAACACTAAACACATTTTGCCATATTTTTTTATTTTTTGTGTTGTATTTAAATGTTCGATTTTGAAGGAAAAAGAGGATTTCTGTCACGTTTTTGTCCAATATTTATCGCTAAAGAAAAGATGCACTTTGGTACAAACTGAATAAATGAAGGAACAAACTGAACTTTTATTGTGAAAATGAACCTTTTATTTTTAAATGTTTGTTATAATTTTAAATTCAGTTAAACATTTGATTAATTTCACTAATATTTATCACATTTGAGTCTTTGTTTGTTTTATTTTCACAAAACACTTTCAAACACTTGAACTTGAGCTTTTCAAACATAGACTCGACTCGGCCACAAGAGGGCGCACAGAAGCCTCATCTTTGTCTGGAGGTTTTTTTTTGGGGTTTTTTTTAATGATGTGGGAGAAAAACAAAAAAAGTTTTGTTACTGTAAAATAACGTCGTAAAAGTAAAGGCCTGGACATATTTAAGAGTCAAAAAGCTTTTGGAAAAAACCTAAATCTGACAAAACATTTCAGGGAAAAAAAGCAAAAAACACAAAAGTAAAAATCTAAATGTGACGGAAATCAAATTTAAAGCCACAGTGTGTAACTTTCACAGGCCTGACTCCACAGAAATACAAAGTCAAAACTGCACACGGAACAGTCGTCATGGAGATGGAGGAGTTTAATGCCACACTGTGGAATATTCTAGCCAAAGGAACAACATTTCCATGGAAACGGGAGCAGTAGGCCCACCTCCAGGACAGAGAGGAGTCAGGTTTGTGGAGATGCAAGCTCACACCGAGGACACGTGTTTTTCAGTGAAACAAACGTGATTTTACCAGAGTCTATGTTTGGTGTAAAAGTTCCGTAATGTGGCTTTAATGTGGCGCTGTGTTTCAGGTCTTGGTCTGAGCGTTCTGTAGATCTGCTGCGTTCTTCTCCAGTTCTCCGTAATATTCCAGAGCTCGACGCACAGGCTCCAGGATGTGCTGCTGTGGGACAGAAGAAGAAGAAGAAGAAGAGGAAGAGGAAGTTTAAACCTGCCCTATAATACCTGAGTGTGACCCCTGACCCCTGACCCCTGTGGATCCTTATGTTCTGTGACATTTTAAATCTCAATCTTGATCCAAAAAGACTTCAGAAAGAAACAAGAGCTCAGACTAAACCAAGACTAAACCAGGACTGAACCAGGACTGAACCAGGACTAAACCAGGCTGTGGTCCCTCCTGTGGACAGCTGCACTACAGCAGAGTGTTTTGTTTTTTTTTGTTTTTTTTTTACATTTGGACCAAAACGACGACGCGACACTGCCCAAACCTACGAGTATCACCATGAAGAACATCGAACTGGAGAAGGAAGTGATGTCAAAGTGGAGCTAAAAATGATTAAAGATTCTCAAACATGAATCAGTCCAAATCCAACTTCAGAGGGTCAGAGAAGAAACGACTAGAACATGGAGAAACATCTGAGGAGAACAGTTTGGAGAAACATCTGAGGAGAACAGTTTGGAGAAACATCTGAGGAGAACAGTTTGGAGAAACATCTGAGGAGAACAGTTTGGAGAAACATCTGAGGAGAACAGTTTGGAGAAACATCTGAGGAGAACAATTTGAGGAACATCTGAGGAGAACAGTTTGGAGAACAGTTCTGATTGAATAAACTCAGACTGAGCCAGCGAGTTTTACCTGCAGAGACGGGAAGAGTTTGGTGAGCTCCGTGAAAAGAGGCAGAAGAACAAATCTGATGAAGTTGGTTTGAGACGAAGGTTTGGAGACTTTATCTCTGTCCATGAACGGAGTCACAGGTAAACCACGAAGCTTCTCTGTGTCACTCTGAAACATCACACCATCATGAGAGGAGGAGAAGAGGAGGAGAGGAGGAGGAGGAGGAGAAGAACAGAGGAGGAGAAGAAGAGGAGAGGAGGAGGGAGAAAAGGAGGATGAGGGAGAGGAGGAGCAGCAGGAGGAGGAGGAGCAGGAGGAGGAGCAGCAAGAGGCAAGAAGGAGGAGCAGCAGGAGGAGGAGCAGCAGGAGCAGCAGCAGGAGGAGGAGCAGCAAGGGGCAAGAAGGAGGAGCAGGAGCAGCAGCAGGAGGAGGAGCAGGTACCTGGTTGAAGAACTCCTGAAGCAGACAGTCTAACCAGGGTTCAGCCACAGACATGGGTCGAGCCTCGTTGGAAATGTCGCTCACCTTCACCATGATCTTCATCAGCTACAAACACACAGACAAACACACAAACAGACACACAAACAAACAGTCACACACAAACAGACACACACACAGACACACACACAAAGAGTCACACACAAACACACGTCGTAAACGTGAAACACTTTGAGTCAAATCTTATGAATCGTTTATGAGGAGAATCTCATCACGATATCGACTCAACCGATATCATGGAACCGATACTCGATCCAGCTCGTTTTCTGGATCAGCAGCGATATTCAACACCAGTATTGGTATTGGTATCGGTTCCTCCCTGAAACTCCAGGACAAACGAGTCTCAGCTGAAGCTGAAGCTGAAGCTGAAGTTCTCCTCACCACTTCTTTGTGTTCTTTGTTACTGAAGTCGAACGTGGGCTGAATCGCCCGGAACTTATTCAGGATCTCATTGTGACGAGCCATATCTGTGGCCAGGATGCACCTGCAGACACACAAACACACACAGAGACACACACACACACACACACAAACACACACACATACAGATACAAACACACAGACACACACAGAGACACACACAATCACACACTGATACACCTGGAAACATCCATGATTCAAATCTAAATCCTCTTTTATAGTTGTGTGTGTTTTATTTTACACAAAAGCTCCACATGTCAGTTGTGCGTCAGTTGTGTGTCAGTTGTGCGTCAGTTGTGTGTGTTTCTCACTTGATCATTCCGGCTCTGATCTGTTTATACTGTTCAGATGTCACATTCTTCAGGATGTTACAGTCAGGCTGAAAAACAAGAAAACCAGGACTAAACCAGGACTAAACCAGGACTGAACCAGGACTAAAACAGGACTAAACCAGGTCTTACCTTGGAGATGATGCTGAAGGCCACAGCACAGTGATGGTTTTCTAAAGGAGAGATGTCGTTGTATCTGAGAGCCAAATCAGTCTGAGCGTTAATCTGAAACAACAGAGATAGTCCTGGTTTAGTCCTGGTTTAGTCCTGGTCTAGTCCTGGTCCAGTCCTGGTTCAGACCTGGTTCAGACCTGGTAGACGTTGTTGTACCCGGGGTGGTCCAGGTCGTGGCAGAGGGCAGAGGTCAGCATGATGAGGAGGTCGGTCCGGCTCAGTTTGGTCCGGAGCTCCGTCAGCCAAATCAGACCGTACATCTACAGGAAGTGACATCACAACGTGTAACATCTACAGGAAGTGACATCACACCGTGCAACATCTACAGGAAGTGACATCACAACGTGCAACATCTACAGGAAGTGACATCACAACGTGTAACATCTACAGGAAGTGACATCACAACGTGCAACATCTACAGGAAGTGACATCACAACGTGTAACATCAGGTGCTGTGGCTCAGAGGCACAAACGCAGACGTTTGCATCAGTCTGTTCTGAGGATGTGGGTTCAAATCTCTTCTTTAACGCCTAAAACTAACTTTATAAAAACAGTTTGGTCAAAGACTTGAGTCCTGGTCCAGCTGAGATCCTCCTGGGCCTGGGACAGCAGGAGTTGAACCGGAAACCTCTGAACAAGAGGGCGGACTGTCCACGAGCTCTACCGCTGAGCCACACGGACTGAAGAACACTCGCCAAATGTGACGATAAAACAAACTGAGTCTGAAGTAAAAGGAGAAATTTAATTTGTCAACTGGACAGAGTTTATTTGGTCGAATACGTTTCGCAGCTCATCCAAGCTGCTTCTTCAGTTCTGGTCAGATGCTGGTGGACACTGCTTTATATCTGCCTGAAGGGGGCGCTAACTACAATGAAATGACTCTGAGACACACATATTTGTTTACAGTTTCTGTTAGTCAGGTGGGTCTATTCAATATGGAGTGGGGGAGTAGTTAGCAGAACCATTCAGGGCCATGATGGTGTTTTCACACCTCTGGACATGTCCTGGCTAGTCCCATTGTTTTCCCAGTTTGTTTTGATTTAGGTTTGAGGATAGAGTTATAGATGGAGACAAATGATGTCTGAGACCCCCATTTCTGTTCAAGGAAGGATTCTCTTTCTTGACAAAAATAGCTTCTTTAACTCCTCCTCTCAAACCAGTTCTTTTCTCTGGCCAAGATCTGGACCTGAGCCTGCAGTAGTAAAAGTATTTGTAGTAGTATTTTGTGTACTATCAGTGAGACACAGAAGCAGTTGTGGAAGGACATATGGTTGTAGTAGTAGTACTTTTTGTAGTATTTGCAGTAGTTGTAGTATTTGTAGTAAAAGTACAAGTACATAATACCAGTAAATATAACTCCAGATAAAAGTGACCTGTTTTGAATTTTAAGAATTACTGCATTAAAAAAGATAACAAATATTATTATATATTATTATATATTAAAGTACAAGTACCATCTGCGTGACACAGAAGCAGTGGTGGAAGTTGTGGAAGGAGATGTAGCAGAAGTAGCAGTAGTAGCAGTAGTAGCAGTAGTAGTAGTAGTAGCAGTAGTGTTTCTAGTACAGTAGTAGTAGTAAAAGTACAAGTACCATCTGCGTGACACAGAAGCAGTGGTGGAAGTTGTGGAAGGAGATGTGGTTGTAGTGGCCGTGGACCTCCAGGAGGAAGTTCTGCAGGACTCTGGTCTCCATCTGGAACTCACACACGAAGTCCAGGTCCTCAAACATGGTCTGGATCAGGACCAGCATCTCCGGCTCCTCCCACTGCCTACACCAGACCAGAGACCAAGACCAAGACTTAGACCGGACCAGAGACCAGGACCAAGACCAAGACTTAGGCTGCGTCTCAATTGTCCCCCTTAGCCCTCTGTCTTAGCCCTACCCCTCTGTTGTGCGCGTTCACGAGAGACAGAGGGGTGTTCCAATACTCTTTTCTGTAAGTGCGAGGGCTAAGGGGAAGGGCTATGATACCCCTCTGCGCAAAGCGTTTTCAGATGCACCCTTTGCGCAAAGGGGATAGGCGTGGCTTAACGCAAGACGCAGCAAAAAGCAACATGGCGCCAAAGGACTCACACAAATGTGAGTATTTTGCACTCAAGAACCTCATAAAAAGTTGTATAAAACTGTAGTAACTTTTGAAAAGTTGTAGGTATACTCATGGCGCCAGCATTTACACTTTCTGACATATACGGCTTATCGTAACATGCCCGGTTAGAACTATACGCTTGTTACGGTAGAATGTGTAAAGTATTACGAACATGCATGGCCTAAAAGAACTATATACGCATATATGTTAGACTAGAATGTGTCAAATATATCGCTGTATCTGTATATGTTTTCATTTCGCCTTGTAACTCGTCTCATGCGCTTTTAGAACTATACACATGTTACGGTAGAATGTGTAAAGTATTACGAACATGCATGGCCTAAAATATTATTGTTTCGTTTCGCCTTGTCAATTATCCCTATTTATATTAAAAATGACGTTATTAATCACATTTGTATTTTGTTTAGAAATTTCTTGTAGGAGGCTGGACTTGTTGGAGTTGTGTCAGCCCAACAAGCTTCAAAAAAGTGGGAGAATTTGAAAATAAAATATAAGGTATATTACATTCTATAATATTTGTAGGTACCAGAACAACTATATATGTTTATGACTATGTATTCATTTTGTTTTCTTTTTTGTGTGTACCAGGCATCCTCTACAACTCCGTCCACCTCTGCAGCATTTTAATTTTGTGTTACAGTTGATTAAAATTTGATTTACATATGTTGTACAGAGTATAGTCATTTTAAAAAATTTAAAAACATTAAACTTTTTGCAAAGTTTATTTAAAACAAACTCAAAAGGAGCACAATACTTCAAAACTTTAAAAATAATGTCATATTGTTGCGACTGCTAAGACAAAGACAGAGGGCTAAGGGGGAGAATTGGGATTGGGCCTTAGACCGGACCAGAGACCAGGACTAAGACCAGGACAAAGGCCAGAGACCAGGACTAAACCAGGACCTGCATCTCCAGCTCGTCCCACTGCCTAGACCGGACTAGAACCAGAGACAAGGACTAAGACCAGAGACAAGGACTAGACAAGGACTAAGACCAGAGACAAGGACTAAGACCAGAGACAAGGACTAGAACCAGAGACAAGGACTAAGACCAGAGACAAGGACTAGACAAGGACCAGAACCAGAGACAAGGACTAAGACCAGAGACAAGGACTAAGATCAGAGACAAGGAGTAGGACCAGGGACAAGGAGTAGGACCAGGGACGAGGACTAGGACCAGAGACAAGGACTAAGACTAGAGACAAGGACTAAGACCAGGGACAAGGACTAAGACCAGAGATAAGGACTAAGACCAGAGACAAGGACTAAGACCAGGGACAAGGACTAAGACTAAACCATGACTGAGACCGGACCAGAGACCAGGACTGAACCAGGACCAGGTGCCTGCCAGGGTGAGTGGAAGTACCGCCTCTAAAACCAAGATGTTAAATGGTGTAAATAAAGTTGTAATTTAATGTCATTTTAAATTATTTTTAAGCCATTATCTATTATCTTGTTTTATTGCATGTTCCATTTTCCTACTGTTCTTGAACTGTGTTGCAACACTGGAATTTCCCCACTGTGGGACTAATAAAGGCATATCTTATCTTATCTTATGAACAGGAATGTGAAACAAAAGCTGAGCTCAAATATGGGCTGGGTCAAAACAACAAAAAGGATTTACACAAAGTAAACTTATTGTAAAATCACCAAGTAAACAACAAAATCACAAAAACTACAAGTGTTTTAATAACCGTAACCTCCTTAAATAGAGAAGGAGCTGCAGGTGTGGCAGAGGATTGGCCAGGCAGGAGCTCAACACACCAATCAGAAGACAGTACAGAGCAGCCAATCACAGACAGGCAGGAACACAGTCCTCCAATCAGGAGTGAGGTCTCACACAGCCAGAAATGAATAGGGAAAAAGGATTTAATCAACTGAACACATGAATAACAAAAAAGGGGAGAGCTACTTTAGTGTAGTTTAGTCCTAGTTTAGTCCCGGTTTAGTCCTGCTATAGCCCTGGTTTAGTCCTGGTTTAGTCCCGGTTTAGTCCCGGTTTAGTCCTGTTATAGCCCTGGTTTAGTCCTGTTATAGTCCTGTTATAGTCCTGGTTTAGACCTGGTTTAGACCTGGTTTAGGCCTTGTTCAGTCCTGGTTTAGTCCTGGTTTAGTCCTGTACTCACCAGTTGTCAAACATGGGGGTCTTGAGGTGCTCTCGGACCTCCTCACTCACCTGCAGAGAACTATGGCAGCACAAGAGGGACAAACTTTACATTTATACTTCTGTGCACGTGTCAAAGTATCAGTCAGTACTTTTTTATAGATACTTTGCAGTGACATCATGCTGAGGGTGTTGTACATGTATGTCTATGGTGGAATGTTCAGCAGTTACCATGGAGACACAATAGACGGACAGTTTAAACAGCACAGATCAGCTCACCTGTTGGAGTTCAGGTCGTTATGGTCAGACTGTGTTTAAATAAAGATCTGATTAAAACGTGAGTAACAAAGCAGTGCCTCCAATTAGCGTCACACCCTCAGGGAGTGTGGATGACATCAGCTGCAGAGTATCATAGAAAGGTAAGTTTAAAGGGACCTCATGTTGAGAAAGGCGGTGCGAACTCTCTGCCGCTCCTCGTGCACGCTCAGGGCCGGTCCGTGCGCGCTCCTGGGCCCCTCGTGCGCGCTCCTGGGCTTCTCGTGCACGCTCCTGGGCCCCTCGTGCACGCTCCTGGGCTCCTCGTGCACGCTCATGAGTCTGGGGCCCGTTTTATGAATGAACCTCTCTGTGTGATCTGAGAACAGCCCCATCCAACTCAAGTGTTCCACACTCTGAAAGACAGAACCAAGACTAGACCAGGACTAGACCAGGACTGAACCAGGACTAGACCAGGACTAGACCAGGACTGAACCAGGACTAGACCAGGACTAAACCAGGACTAGACCAGGACTGAACCAGGACTAGACCAGGACTAGACCAGGATTGAACCAGGACTAGACCAGGACTGAACCAGGACTAGACCAGGACTAGACCAGGACTGAACCAGGACTAGACCAGGACTAGATCAGGACTGAACCAGGACTAGACCAGGACTAGACCAGGACTAGACCAGGACTAGACCAGGACTGAACCAGGACTGAACCAGGACTAGACCAGGACTAGACCAGGACTGAACCAGGACTAGACCAGGACTGAACCAGGACTAGACCAGGACTAGACCATGACTAGACCAGGACTGAACCAGGACTAGACCAGGACTGAACCAGGACTGAACCAGGACTAGACCAGGACTAGACCAGGACAGAACCAGGACTAGACCAGGACTAGACCAGGACTAGACCAGGACTGAACCAGGACTGAACCAGGACTAGACCAGGACTAGACCAGGACTAGACCAGGACTAGACCAGGACAGAACCAGGACTAGACCAGGACTAGACCAGGACTAGACCAGGACAAGACTAGGACTGAACCAGGACTGAACCAGGACTAGACCAGGACTAGATCAGGACTGAACCAGGACTAGACCAGGACAGAACCAGGACTGGACCATGACTAGACCAGGACTGAACCAGGACTAGACCAGGACTGAACCAGGACTAGACCAGGACTAGACCAGGACTAGACCAGGACTAGACCAGGACAGAACCAGGACTAGACCAGGACTAGACCAGGACTGAACCAGGACTGAACCAGGACTGAACCAGGACTAGACCAGGACTAGACCAGGACAGAACCAGGACTAGACCAGGACAGAACCAGGACTAGACCAGGACTAGACCAGGTCAGAACCAGGACTAGACCAGGACTGAACCAGGTCTGAACCAGGACTAGTGGTACCCAAAGCATGAGTATTATCATGAGTAATATTAGCAGTAGTAGTAGTAGTAGTAGTAGTAGTAGTAGTAGTAGTAGAAGTACCTGTAGTTTCCTCTTGAAGCCTTCCACCTCTCGGTCCAGGTCTTGGAGCAGTTCTGGAGTCCGGCTCAGCTCCATCACTCGCTGCTCCAGCTGCTGCAGCCTTGTCTCCATGGCACCCAGCTGCGTCGGCACGGCAACGCCTGCAACATCAGCACCGCAACAACTTTAGACCTGGACCAGTCCTGGTTCTGTCCTGGTTTAGTCCTGTTTCAGTCCTGGTTTAGTCCTGGTTCAATCCTGGTTTAGTCCCGGTTTAGTCCCGGTCTAGTATCGGTTTAGTCCTGGTTTAGTCCCGGTTTAGTCCTGTCTCTGGTCTCACATGAGTCAGATGCCAGCTGCAGCCTGTAGGGGGCGCTCTGGAGGTTCTGCTGGAGGGAGGAGGAGATCTTCAGGAGTCGACCGTCAGAGCTGAAGAGCTTCAGGATGTGCTCCGGCCCCACCTCCGCCACCGCCAGGAACAGCTCTGAGGGTTACCACGGCAACGTCACAAACCAGAACTAAACCAGGACTAAATCAGGACTAAACCAGGTCTAAAGCAGGACTGAACCAGGACTGAACCAGGACTAAACCAGGACTAAACCAGGACTGAACCAGGAATAAACCAGGACTGAACCAGGACTAAAGCAGGTCTAAAGCAGGACTAAACCAGAACTAAACTAGGTCTAATCCAAGACTAAACCAGGTCTAAATTAGGTCTAAACCAGGACTAAACCAGAAGTAAACCAGGTCTTTAATGCAGGACTAAACAAGGATTGAACCAGGACTAAATAAGGTTTTAACCATGACAAAAACTGGTCTAAATCAGATTTTAAACCAAAGTCCAAATAAATCAAACACTAAACCAGGTCTAAACCAGAACCAGTCTAGGACTAAGCCAGGACTAAACTAGGTCTCAACCAGGACTAAACCAGGACTAAATGGAGGAATTATGTCAAAAAAGAGAACATGTTTCGATGGAAAGTTCTAGATTCCAGATTCTAATAAAACATTAAATCAAATATAAATAAAACTGTGTTGACCTTTGACCTCTGCGTCGGAGCAGTCGTGCCCAAACTCCGCCGTCTCCTCGCGCCCGTTCACCACAAAGTGAATCGTTTTCGTCGCCATCGTCACAAAAATCAAAATCACAATTTAAATTTAGACTTCAGAATTTAAAACTTCAGAAATGAGTTTGTGCAAAGTGAGAGGCAGAGGCAGGTGTTCTGAACACCTGTCACCTGCACCTGACAGATGAGAGAGGAGGGGCAGACAGGGACTATACTGGGACTAAGACCTGGTTTAGACTTAGTTTAGACCTGATTTAGACCTGATTTAGACCTGATTTAGACCTGGTTTAGACCTGGTTTAGTCCTGAATCAGATAAACTTATAAAACGTCTTATATTTTTGTGTAAATCTGGTCCATGAGACTCGGACGCAAACTGGGACTGTCCCGGTCCGAGGACGTCGCCTGAAGTACTCACAAGTACTTTGTTTTTCATGTGTACTTTTTACTTTTACTTAAGTACAATTTTGGCAGCAGTACTAACACCTGTAATTGAGTAATCTTTTAACCATGTAACTGTACTTTTACTTACAAATTTTTAGCGCTCTTTTCTCATCTTCCTTCGTCTTTTCTCCTCTTCCCTGACCTTGTTACCTCCATTTTCTCCTCATTTCTCCTCTTCCCTTTTCATTTCTCCTCTTCCCTCCTCATTTCTCCTCTTCCCTGACCTTGTTACCTCCTCTTTTCTCGTCTTCTCTCTTCTTTTCTCCTCTTCCCTGACCTTGTTACCTCCATTTTCTCCTCATTTCTCCTCTTCCCTCCTCATTTCTCCTCTTCCCTCCTCATTTCTCCTCTTCCCTCTTCATTTCTCCTCTTCCCTCCTCATTTCTCCTCTTCCCTGACCTTGTTACCTCCATTTTCTCCTCATTTCTCCTCTTCCCTCTTCATTTCTCCTCTTCCCTCTTCATTTCTCCTCTTTCCTCCTCTTTTCAGCGCCGCTTTTGTCTGAGCTGCAGTTCCTCTGTGTGTCCAGCAGAGGTCCTCCTTCCGCACTGCAGCTGTACGGCGGCTGCACTGGGACATTCACACATCTGCATGAATCCGTTTCGCCTTTTGTCGCCGTGGGGTCGCGCCTTGTTTCCGTCCTGAATCTGATTTTTCTGAAACATGGCGTAGAAACAGAGCGTCTGCGGCGCGGAGGGCAGCGTCTGCGGAGCGTCTGCGGAGCGTTCAGGACCAAACCCGCAGAAACACCCGCAAAAAAACCGCAGATTTGGTGAGATTTTTGGAGGATTCTGAGGAGGGCATCCGGATCAATAACGGATCAATGAACAGCCAATCAGCGCCGTCTGCAGCCGCGCGTGCACGGCCATCATTTATGCTAATTTAGCCTTTAGCTTCAGTTTAGCGCCTTTTTCTGAAAATGCGCCTTTAAAAGAAAAACAAAACCTGTTTATCCCGAGCTAACGCCTCAAGCTAACGGACCTGTTCTACCCTGAGTCCCAGAGTCTGTTTAGACCTGGTTCAGACCTGCTTTAGTCCTGCTTTAGTCCTGCTTTAGACCTGCTTTAGTCCTAGTTTAGACCTGCTTTAGACCTGCTTTAGACCTGATTTAGATCTGCTTTAGACCTGCTTTAGTCCTAGTTTAGACCTGATTTAGTCCTGCTTTAGACCTGGTTTAGACCTGGTTCAGACCTGGATTAGACCAAGTTTAGACCTGTTTTAGTCCTGGTTTAGTCCTGGTTTAAACCTGCTTTAGACCTGCTTTAGACCTGCTTTAGTCCTGGTCTCATTACAGTGTCAGTATCATGGCATTACTTACTGTTTTGTGTTTAGTTTGAGTTTATTTTCAGATTAGTTTAATTCAAATTAAACTCATTCTCCAAATTCGTATTATTCCTTCACTAATATTTGTGTGTTTTGTGATTTTAACGTCTTTCTTATTCTGTAAAAACCTTTAAATTACTCAAACTGTGCTGTACAAATAAACTCACAAACACCAGCTCCGTGTCTGATTGTTCACAGTATTTACAATTCCTGTTTTTTTCCCGTTTAAACTCTCAAACGTTTCTAAAGTCGTATTCCACTCTTTATTTTGACAGAATCTCAGAGTTTGGACCATGACGTCATCGCAGCCTCTTCGTGTGGGGCTCTCCTCTTCCTCCTCCGAACTTTCACCTCAAAACAACAAATAAAAACTGAAACGTCACATTTCAAACTGCGGATCTGAGTGGACGCCATCTTGAATCCCAGACTCTGATTTGGAAGTAAAGGTTTGTGTTCTGATTCGTTCTAACGTCGTTCCCTCATCAAACAGACCTGGAGCTTTTGTTTCATTCACCTGCAGATCTGAAACTGAAAACACACTGTTCCACCTTGTGATGTCATCATGTGATACAGGAAGTGCTCCACTGTGTTTTTAAACTCCATACACCTTCACTAGAATCATTTGGATCATTTCAGTCCTGGAATTGTCGATCTCTACTGAACTAAAGGTAAAAGGAGCTGTGAACTTGAAAACTACCACTTGATGACATCACAAGGTGGAACAGAGCGTTTGGAGCTTTGGAGATGTAGACAGACTAATAATAAAGAGTTCCTCAAACGTGTGAATGAAACACAACTCCAGGTGTTTTTGAGGAGGAAACGACATTAGAACATGGACTAAATCTCACAGGAGTGAGTTTGTGTGATAAAGAACCTTTAAAAGTGTAAATCAGTTTTACTCCAGGACAGGATCTCCACCCTGGAGCTCTGGAGCTCCCAGCAGCTCTCCACCTCCTTCCACGCAGCTTGCCAGAGGATTTCTGAATTCTATATATTGTGGATAATAAGTAAAATTTGATTAATTCCCTTTGTGCGTGTCTCAGTTTGAACTTGGTGCACAGATAAATGGACAATGGTTCATGTTTTTTAAGCATCTGACTGTTCCCCATCTAAGGCTCGTCGTGGCTCTTTTATTTACTCAGTTTCTTTGCGGCTGCTGAAGTCGGTCGCTCTCTGGCAATTTTGTTTCGTAAAGGCCCCTGCTCTAGGATAACCTCACTGTTTTTAAAGAAATCTCCAGACCTCAGCTCCTCAGATATTTCTCCTTCTCGATGTTTGGAATCAGCTCCACAAACTCGTCATATGAATCTTTTGGTTTCAAGTCCTTCCAGCAGAAACACTTATGTCTTTGCCAACTCCACTTTCTGAAGCGAGGACTAAACCAGGACTAAACCAGGACTGAACCAGGACTGAACCAGGACTAAACCTTTAGTTTCTTAGAGAAGAGGCTGAACTTTGTGCCCGTTTTTGTTTCATGTGGAGAGTTCCAGAATTACCGAGATCTGAATCATAAACATCTGCACCTGACACTTAGAGCAAATCCACCTGACACTCTCACCTGTCTCAGCTCAGGGTAAACTAGATGTGTCAGATGCCCTCCCTGTGTAACCCTGTAGTTTAGATCTGAAATGTGATTCTTAATTTATTTTTTCAGGCTTTTTGTCGATTCTTCTGGACGTGTTTCAAATGTGACACTTTGAACTGAATTGTATTATTAAAACAGAAAATATAAATTAAATTACAATTTGATTTTTTTTTTCCCCCAAATCCTTCACTCGTCATGTTCCTCTCCCCAGGCGGAGAGATGGAGCTGGAGGAGGAGCAGAGGGAGGAGGTATCTCTGGAGGCTTCTCTGGAGGCTTCTGTGGAGGCTTCTGTGGAGGGGCTGCTGGACCTGGTGATGCAGAAGGACCCCGGGACCAGGACTCAGACCGGACTGGAGATCATAGACCGGATCTTGGACCCACAGAAGAGTCCTGGTCTAGAACTGGACCAGAGCGCCATGGACCGGATCGTGGACACGGTGGTCTGCTCCTGGGTCAATGACAACAACTTTAAGGTAAAGACTGAACCAGGACTAAACCAGGACTAAACCAGGACTGAACCGGGACTAAACCAGGACTAAACCAGGACTGAACCAGGACTGAATCAGGCCTGAGCCAGGACTACACCAGGACTACACCAGGACTACACCAGGACTGAACCAGGACTAAACCCGGACTAAACCCGGTCTAAACCAGGTCTGAACCCGGTCTGTTTTCTTGAGGTCTGTTCCTGGTCCGTGTGCTGCTCTGGAGAGTCTTTGGTCTCTGGAGTCTCACAGGAAGTGTGTCTGACACTGAACCAGAGGAACAGGAAACTGGGCGCCGGTAAAATTAGACTCGACCCTTTTCTGACGCTGCGCTCTGATTGGCTGCTGCCCGGTCACATGACTCCTGCTGTGTGAATGACAAACACTGAGGGATGATGCTGAAGATTAAAGATCTTTACTTTGGTCCCGTTTTTAGTTCCTTTTTGTAGTCCTGGTTTAATCCATTGTTTAGTCCTGGTTTAGTTCTGTTTTAGACCTGGTTTAGTCCCTTCTTTAGACCTGGTTTAGTTCTGTTTTAGTCCTGGTGTAGTTCTGTTTTAGACCTGGTGTAGTTCTGTTTTAGACCTGGTTTAGTTCTGTTTTAGACTTGGTTTAGTTCTGTTTTAGACTTGGTTTAGTCCTGTTTTAGACCTGGTTTAGTCCTGTTTTAGACCTGGTTTAGTTCTGTTTTAGACCTGGTTTAGTCTCTTGTTTAGACCTGGTTTAGTCTCTTGTTTAGACCTGGTTTAGTCCCTTGTTTAGACCTGGTTTAGTCTTGACATGATCCTGATTTAGATCTGGTTAGTCAGACATTGGTACAGTCCTGGTTCAGGCCCAGGTTCAGGCCCAGGTTTAGTCCAGGTTTATAATGAGATAATGTAATAAATACATGTGTGTGTCTGTGGTTGTGTATTCTGTTTTGTGCGTTTCAGGTGGTTCTTCTGGGGATGGACATTCTCTCTGCTCTGGTCTCTCGTCTTCAGGAATCCTTCAGGACTCAAGTCGCCACCGGTAACAAAAAAAAAACAAACTTCTGTGATTTAAACCAGACAGACAAAGGCTTCAGATGACATCACAACATCTGCTGACCAATGACAGTCCTGCTGTGATGCTGAGATGTTGTGTGTTGTGTTTCTGTTGTGATGTTGTATTTCCTTGTGTTCCAGTCCTTCCTGGTCTCACGGATCGTTTGGGAGACTCCAAAGACCAAGTCCGAGACCAGGACCAGGCTCTGCTCCTGAAGATCATGGACCAAGCAGCAAACCCCCAGGTCTGAGTGAGAAGATGTTCTCCAGAGTCAGATCCTAAACCAGAGTTCATGATGTTCATGATGAGATCTTTGATAATGATGTAACCGTCCTGACTCTGTGTGTGTGTGTGTGTGTGTGTGTGTGTGTGTCTGTCTGTCTCTGTGTGTCTCTGTCTCTTGTGTGTGTCTCTGTGTGTGTCTCTGTCTCTTGTGTGTGTCTCTGTCTGTTGTGTGTGTCTCTGTGTGTGTCTCTTTTGTGCATCTGTGTCTCTCCTCAGTTTGTGTGGGAGCGGATGATTGGAGGATTCAAACACAAAAACAGTAAAACCAGAGAAGGACTCTGTCTGTGCCTCATCGCCACACTCAACGTGTAAGACCTCCCCCTCCCCAGACGCTTCCTCTGACTCCTATGACTCCTCCCCCTCCCCAGACACTTCCTCTGACTCCTATGACTCCTCCCCCTCCCCAGACACTTCCTCTGACCCCTCCTCTGACTCCTCCTCCTCTCCCCAGACGCTTCCTCTGACTCCTCCTCTGACTCCTCCTCCTCTCCCCAGACGCTTCCTCTGACTCCTCCTCTGACTCCTCCTCCTCTCCCCAGACGCTTCCTCTGACTCCTCCTCTGACCCCTCCTCTGACTCCTCCTCCTCTCCCCAGACGCTTCCTCTGACTCCTCCTCTGACTCCTCCTCCTCTCCCCAGACGCTTCCTCTGACTCCTCCTCTGACTCCTCCTCCTCTCCCCAGACGCTTCCTCTGACTCCTCCTCTTCCCACACTTCATCTGACTCCTCCTCTCCCCAGACGCTTCCTCTGACTCCTCCTCCTCTCCCCAGACGCTTCCTCTGACTCCTCCTCTGACCCCTCCTCTGACTCCTCCTCCTCCTCTCCCCAGACGCTTCCTCTGACCCCTCCTCTGACTCCTCCTCCTCCTCTCCCCAGACGCTTCCTCTGACTCCTCCTCTCCCCACACTTCATCTGACTCCTCCTCTCCCCAGACGCTTCCTCTGACTCCTCCTCTGACTCCTCCTCTCCCCAGACGCTTCCTCTGACTCCTCCTCTGACTCCTCTTCCTCTCCCCAGACGCTTCCTCTGACTCCTCCTCCTCTCCCCAGACGCTTCCTCTGACCCCTCCTCTGACTCCTCCTCTGACTCCTCCTCTCCCCAGACGCTTCCTCTGACCCCTCCTCTGACTCCTCCTCTCCCCAGACGCTTCCTCTGACTCCTCCTCTGACTCCTCCTCCTCTCCCCAGACGCTTCCTCTGACTCCTCCTCTGACTCCTCCTCTCCCCAGATGCTTCCTCTGACTCCTCCTCCTCTCCCCAGACGCTTCCTCTGACTCCTCCTCTGACCCCTCCTCTGACTCCTCCTCCTCTCCCCAGACGCTTCCTCTGACTCCTTCCTCTGTTGTCCCTCTCCTTAGTCTAGTCCTAGTTTAGTCCTCGTTTAGACCTAGTTTTACTCCTGGGTTAGACCTGGTTTTAGTCCTGGTTAAGACCATGGTTAGACCTAGTTCTAGTCCTAGTTTAGACCTAGTTCTAGTCCTGGTTTAGACCTAGTTCTAGTCCTGTTTTAGACCTAGTTCTAGTCCTGGTTTTAGTCCTGGTTAAAACCTAGTTTTAGTCCTAATTAAGACCTGGTTTTAGTCCTAGTTAAGACCTGGGTTTAGTCCTGGTTTAGCCCTGGTTTAGTCCTAGTTCTAGTCCTGGTTTAGACCTAGTTCTAGTCCTGGTTTAGATCTAGTTTTAGTCCGGGTTTAGTCCGGGTTTAGTCCGGGTTTAGTCCGGGTTTAGTCCGGGTTTAGTCCTGGTTTAGTCCTGGTTTAGTCCTGGTTTTAGCCCCTTCCTCAGGCTTCTCTTTGTGTCTTTTATAATCATTATCATTCTATTTTCAGATTTGGGTCTCAGAGTTTGACCTTGAGTAAAATAGTTCCTCACATTTGTAACCTGCTGGGAGACCCGACCAGTCAGGTAACATCACGAAACAAATACCAGAAAATAAAAATACCAAATCTTAAAACATCTGGATAATTTTGTTTTCCAGGTGCGAGATGTGGCCTTGAACTGTTTGGTGGAGATTTATCGTCACGTTGGAGAAAAAGTTCGGATCGATTTGGGCAAAAAAGGCCTTCCTCAGTCCAGGTACAGACCGGGACCAGGGGGATCCTAACCGGTTTCACTGGGGTCTTAACTCTGGTTTAGCCTCGTTTAGTGTTTTAAGGAGCGAGTTTGATTTTAATCTTGTTTTATTTTTAGGTTGAATGTGATCTTCAGTCGATTTGACGAGGTGCAGAGGTCTGGAAACATGGTCCTGTCTCCACTTTCAGGTAAAACTGTGTGTGACGCTGGCAGAGTGGTTAGCCTCTCCTCCCTCTCACCAGGAGGTCGAGGGTTTGACTCCTGTGTCTCTGAATGAAGTATGCTCCCTGTGTGACTGGTCTAGTCCTGGTTTAGTTTCTGGTTTAATCCTAGTTTAGACCTGGTCTAGTTCCTGGTCTAGTTCCTGGTCTAGTCCTTGGTCTAGTCCCTGGGCTGGTCCCTGGTCTAGTTCCTGGTCTAGTTCCTGGTCTAGTCCTCGAGGTTGTGGGTTAAACTCTTAATCTCTCTGAGTGTGTTGTTTTATTGTGAAGGGCCTGGTTTAGCACAGAGGCTTTTATTGTGAAGGGCCTGGTTTAGCACAGAGGCTTTTATTTTGAAGGCCTGGTATAGTACAGAGGCTTTTATTGTGAAGGGCCTGGTTTAGCACAGAGGAGTTTTATTGTGAAGGGCCTGGTTTAGCACAGAGGCTTTTATTGTGAAGGGCCTGGTTTAGCACAGAGGAGTTTTATTGTGAAGGGCCTTGTTTAGCACAGAGGAGTTTTATTGTGAAGGGCCTGGTTTAGCACAGAGGAGTTTTATTGTGAAGGGCCTGGTTTAGCACAGAGGCTTTTATTGTGAAGGGTGTGTGTCCTTCCTTTGGTCATGAGACCCGTTTGTGTCTCAGGATTCGCTGACGGCTCCTCGAGGTAAAACTCCTGATCAAAACAATTAAAATACTTTTACTTTAGAATTAACTGTTTATGCAAATGAGGTGAGGTCATGTGACTCTGAAGAGCTTTAGTGAAAACAGGTCAGTAGTAGTCTGTAGTAGTAGCATGTGTAGTATTTGTTGTTTATTTAGTAGTAATAGTAATGGCAGTAGTAGCAGTTGTAGTAGACATAGTACTCGTAGTCATAGTAGTAGTATTTGTGTACTTGTACTTTTCTGTACATTTACTGCAGTTGTGTTTTTTTCTGTGGAATCTGAACTTTAACGCTTCATTTGAGTCAAACGGAGCGACACTAATCCACCAGGACCCCTCTGGAATCTGACCAGGACCAGGACCAGAGACCGGGGTCAGACTGGGGTCAGACCGGGGTTTAGTCCCCGGTTTAGTCCCCGGTTTAGTCCTGGTTCAGTCCCTGGTTTAGTCCTGGTTTAGTCCTGGTTTAGTCCTGGTTTAGTCCTGGTTTAGTCCTGGTTTAGTCCCAGTCTGAGTGCTGCTGTTGAATATTAAGCAGTTGGACACAGACCCTCCCCTGTCTCTCTCTCTCTCTTCTTATTTTCACTCATCACTTCATCAAAATGGTCGCTGTGTTCATTTTCTGTTAAACCTGATGCCCGTCCTGTTTTTGTCTCTTTTAAACCTGATGCCCGTCCTGTTTTTGTCTCTTTTAAACCTGATGCCTGTCCTGTTTTTGTCTCTTTTTTAGATAAGACGTTTGAGGATGAAGATTCGTCTTCCTCTCGAGGTCCGTCTCTGGGGAAGAAGAGCCTGAGTATGGGATCCTTCAAACGCACCGCAAAAACAGGTCAGACCCATCACTCTCTGGGGGTGTGGTGCTAACAGGGGGCACTGCTCTGTCTGAGGCTCTGTTAGAGTTTTATTTGAACACAATCCTGGGGGAGACATTCAGACTTAAACAATAATAATAAGACTAATACTGAAACAATCCCAGTGAACCTTTTTAAACTCATTAAAAGGCCTGAGCTGCAGAATAATTAAGTCACTTATTCAACCTTTTCCAGCTCAAATCTTATCGTATTATAACAAAAACACCCCAAATCTGTCCACATTTACAAAGAAACCGTACACACATAAACACTGAGTCCTAAAATAAACAGTTCCAGGTTCATACACTGTGCACAGTTATCAGGCAAGTGGGTTTTTTAACCATTTCATGATTTTTATGAAGACAGGCTCTATTCACACTTACCTCACAAACCAGGAAGACATTTGGAAATGTGGGGAGACTTCCGGCGCGCTCTGTTTGGGTATTAAGTCTGACAAAATCTAGGAAAAATTAGAAAATGGCCCAGTTTTCTTCATCTCCACGTCATTGTAGCGTTCCGTTATGTTCGGTTAATCCATAGTTACAAACATACCTCAGTTTTCATCATTTCCTCGCTGACGCACAACTCCGAGTGCACTGGGTCCGTGCGATTAGAAGAGACGAGGGCGACAAATTCCAGATGATTCCAAACATCCGTCTGCAGTCTTCATTTTCCCGCTGATCACGTTTACTTCAGTGGGTTTTATCCCAGCCGGTCGGGGAGCCCAGAGTCGGGAAATACACCGAAGTCTCATCACGTTTCCACATGTCTTCCTGGTTTGTGACGTGAGCATGTACAGAGCCGAATCTCCAGCTCCAGCTGTGTAAACCTGAGTTCTTATTGGACTGGAGCAGATCAGGCGGTGTGTGTTTGTGTAACGAGGGAGGCTGTGGTCTGAGGAGATCATCTGAATCCAGGTGTGCACGTTCATGACGCAGCTTCTGTTCCTCAGGCAAAAATGGGCCAAAAAAGAGATTTAACTGACTCTGAAAAGTCAAACATTGTAAAAAGTCTTTCCGAGATGGGACAGAAACGGTGATTCTGAATTCTAGAACATTATAACCTATTGTAAATTTAAAATATTTAAAATGTTTGTTCATGTCAGAAGTTTGAGGGCTGCAACTTTGAACTTTTAGTGTGAAACCCTAACCTTGGATGAGGTGCTTGTCTTGTCCTGTTGGTTCTGTTTTGTCCTGTTTATTTCTGTATATTCTGTCTATGTCTGTTTGTTTTGCTAACTTGAGGCTGATTAACTTATTTAACTTTATTGTTATATTTTATGTCCTATTTGGTCAGAATGGTTTAATCTTTGGTTGTAATTTTTGTTAAATATTATTATCGTTTCTATTTGTGTTTATTATTTAATTTGTTGTGTTGACATGTGTCTGGTTGACACAGAGATCATGAATAAAAGAAGTAACAACAAAAAAAAGACACAAATGAACTGCAAGAGGTTTGAGAAGAATCAAACATGACGCTACAGGAACCGATTCTCCTCCAGAACTGAACCCAACCTGGAGCTCAGAAGGACAGCGTGTTCAGTTTCTCCTGAAACCAAAACTTCACTTTGACTTTCTTAAATATTCAGGTTTGAGGTTTGTTCACATTTTGGATTGACCCAGAGCACCGGAGCTGAATCTTCATAAATAGAACTTGCATACAGCGTCCTCATGTTTGCTCGTCCGTGATCACTTTGTCTCCCACGGTGCATTTGTCCAGTTGAAGTATCTGAGTGTAGTGAGTCAAATAAACAGTTTAATTATAATATTTGGTTTTGTTCAGGGCGAGACGGGAGCGCAGCCGGAGCAGTGGACGAGGAGGACTTCATCCAGGCGTTTGAGGACGTCCCCACTGTGCAGGTCTGAGATTCTCCTGTTTAAATTACACGTGTTTAACGCCTCTGCAGCTGATTTTACCGTTTTCAAACGTGAAAAACAGAACGAGGTCATTATAAACAGTTTGCAGAGGTCTGGAGTTCTTCTTCTCTGACCTTCTGCACTCAGAACGTCCTCATGAGTTTAGAAGAACTTTACACAGCTCCCACAGACCAAACCAGAGTTTTAGCATGCTAACAGCGCACTTCCAGATTCTTGGACAATAAAACTCTTTATAATTAATTGCAGACTGAACAGTGGACTTATTTTGACCTCAAGAGCTTCTTATACCATAGATCTGTGCTCTTTACTTAAATACATGGGGCAGGTACAGGGAGCAGAGCCAGAGGAGCAGACGGGAGCAGACGGGAGCAGACAGGAGCATTGAAATGTGTGTGTTTTTCAGATTTATTCGAACAGGGAGGTGGAGGAGGCCATGGTCAAAGTGAGAGACGTACTTTCAGACGACAAACGAGACTGGGAGCTCCGAGTCGCAGCGGTGAGAAAAACACAAAAACAGATTTATATAAACGAGGTCTGTTTATTTTATTAATTCTGTGAACAAGAATTAATGGAAATAAAGAGTCTGAGAATAAAAATAAGACCTGAGACCTGTTTATGAAAAAATAAACCTGAAGATGATGAACTAAAATGTGTGTGAACTAAGATGGAATTTGGGACGACTAAGAATCGTCTGGGACTAAACCAGGACTAAACCAGGTCTAAACCAGGTCTAAACCAGGTCTAAACCAGGATTAAACCAGGACTAAACCAGGACTAAACCAGGACTAAACCAGGTCTAAACCAGGTCTAATCCAGGACTAATCCAGGACTAACACAGGACTGACTTCTCTGTTTTCAGCTGAAGAAGGTCCGCTCTCTCCTTTTGGCCGGAGCGTCAGACTTTGACAGTTTTGCTGCTCAACTTCGCCTGTTGGAGGCGCCGTTTAAACTGTCGGTGAAAGACCTGCGCTCTCAGGTGGTGAGAGAGGCCTGCATCACTCTGGGGTGAGACCACCTTTGACCTTTGACCTTCGACCTTTGACCCTGTACACACAGAGTGCAGGACACAGATAAACACAGTTTTGAAGCTTTTTTGGAGCATTTATTTTAAAACGATGATCAGGTCAGACCAGGTGTGTGTGTCTGTGTGTCTTCATATTTCGCCTGTCTGTCCCTGTCTGTAGGCACCTGTCGTCGGTCCTGCGCCTGCGCTTTGACCACGCGGCAGAGGTGGTCCTGCCGTCTCTCCTGCACCTGCTCCCAAACAGCGCCAAGGTCATGGCCACGTCAGGAGAGGCGGCGATAAGGCTCATACTGAGAGTACGACAACACACACACGACACACACACACACACACACACATAACACGCACACACAACACCACCTTATCAGGGAGCCAGTGTGTTCAGAACACCACACATCTGCATACACACATCAGGAGACATCAGGTACACAACTACACACAACACCAAAGACTAACCCAGGTCTAACTCAGGACTAGATCCGATATTTATTTGTATAGTTTATTTGTATAGCACAGTTCGTACATAAAGTAATTCAAAGTGCTTTAAACCAGGTCTAAGCCAGGACTAACCCAGGTCTAAACCAGGACTAAACCAGGTCTAACCCGGTCTCTGTTTGTAGCACACTCATTTTCCTCGCCTGGTCCCCGTCATCACAAACAGCTGCTCCTCCAAATCTGTGGCCGTCAGACGGTTTGTTTTATTCATATTTTTATAATTATTGATTTTATTTATTTCTTAAACTTTGACTCTTTGTGTTTTTATTTCAGTCGATGTTTTGAGTTTCTGGATCTACAGTTAGAGCTTTGGCAAACATCAGCCCTGGAACGGTGAGAACTAAACCAGGACTAAACCAGGACTGAACCAGGACTGAACCAGGACTAGAACAGGACTAAACCAGGACTAGAACAGGACTAAACCAGGACTAGAACAGGACTAAACCAGGACTAGAACAGGACTAAACCAGGACTAATTCTCTTGCTTTTTCAGACACTGCACGGTTCTGTCTGAGACCATAAAGAAGGGGATCCATGACGCCGATTCTGAGGCTCGTTCTGTCGCCAGGAAGTAAGGGAGGGCGTCTGACACATGGGGAGGGCATCTGACATACAGCATACAGGAGGAATGGAGGGCATCTGACTGTTTGTGTTCTCAGGTGTTACTGGGCGTTTCACACACACTTCGGTCGGGAGGCGGAGCTTCTGTACCACAGTTTGGAATCGTCCTATCAGAAGGCTCTGCAGGCCCATCTCCGTGGCAACGACAGCGTGACATCACTTCCTGCTTCTGACCGCTCGTCCTCCTCGTCTCAGGAGAGCCTCAGGTCAGGACCTCGTTTCATTTTTCATTTTCTTCAGTCAGAAAAATAAAACATTTGATTCATGTTTGTTTGTTTCTGGTTTCAGTCGACCATTTTCTGCCAAAAGCTCCTCCAGACCGAGCCGCTGTGAGTATTTTGTGTGTGTCTGTGTCTGTGTGTGTGTGTGTGTGTGTCAGTGTCTGTGTCTGTGTGTGTTTAAAACTCAAAAATTCTGATGTTTAAATTTGAAATTCTGACTTCCTGTGGGGCTTTTATTTTGTATTTCCTGTTATAGATGTGTTTATGTGTTTACTTCCTGTTTCCTGTTTCAGCCAAACCGTCCCGCCCCTCGTCCCGCCCCCCTGCTCTCTCTCCCGTCGCTCTGAATCGCTCTCGCAGCGACGTCGACGTGAATGCCGCCGCCAACGCCAACAGGAACAAGATGGCTGCCGTGCCCTCCTCCCTCCAGGGCTTTAGCTCCGCCTCCGCTCTGCCCCCGGGGTCGTACGCATCACTCGGTAAGAACACACGCAGGGAGGACATCTGACACATGCAGGGAGGGCATCTGACACACTGTGCTACCAGGACTGAACCAGAACTGAACCAAGACTAAACCAGGGACTAAACCAGAGACTAAACCAGGACTAAACCAGGACTAAACCAGGTCTAAACCAGGTCTAAACCAGGACTACACCAGGACTAAATCAGGTCTAAACCAGGTCTAAACCAGGACTAAACCAGGTCTAAATCAGGTCTCTGATAGGACTTAACTAAAACACTAACCTCTACCTTTGTTGTTTTTTCTTCTTTCCTCTAACCTGAACCCTAACCTTTGACCTCTGACCTCTGTGTTCACTTCCTGTCAGACACTTCCTGGGCTCTAAACTCTGACGGTGAGATTTTCAAAATAAAACGTTTCTCACATTCTTGTCTCTGTGTCTGTGGCTGAGGTCACGTTCTCACTCACTATCTGATTTATGACGTTATTTTACATGAAAATGATGTAAATAATCTGTAAACAGTGGAGCTGCTGTTCTTTAGTCTCTCTAGTGTTTTAGTCTCTGTAGTCCTTTAGTCTCTGTAGTCCTTTAGTCTCCTTAGTCCTTTAGTCTCTGTAGTCCTTTAGTCTCTGTAGTCCTTTAGTCTCTGTAGTGTTTTAGTCTCTGTAGTGCTTTCGTCTCTGTAGTCCTTTAGTCTCCTTAGTCCTTTAGTCTCCTTAGTCCTTTAGTCTCTGTAGTGCTTTAGTCTCTGTAGTCCTTTAGTCTCCTTAGTCCTTTAGTCTCCTTAGTCCTTTAGTCTCTGTAGTGCTTTAGTCTCCTTAGTCCTTTAGTCGCCGTAGTCCTTTAGTCTCTGTAGTGTTTTAGTCTCCTTAGTGTTTTAGTCTCCTTAGTCCTTTAGTCTCCTTAGTCCTTTAGTCTCTGTAGTCCTTTAGTCTCTGTAGTGTTTTAGTCTCTGTAGTGTTTTAGTCTCCTTAGTTCTTTAGTCTCTGTAGTCCTTTAGTCTCTAGTGTTTTAGTCTCCTTAGTCCTTTAGTCTCTGTAGTGTTTTAGTCTCTGTAGTCCTTTAGTCTCTGTAGTGTTTTAGTCTCTGTAGTCCTTTAGTCTCTGTAGTGTTTTAGTCTCTGTAGTCCTTTAGTCTCCTTAGTCCTTTAGTCTCTGTAGTCCTTTAGTCTCTGTAGTGTTTTAGTCTCTGTAGTGCTTTAGTCTCCTTAGTCCTTTAGTCTCTGTAGTGCTTTAGTCGCCTTAGTCCTTTAGTCTCCGTAGTCCTTTAGTCTCTGTAGTGCTTTAGTCTCCTTAGTCCTTTAGTCTCCTTAGTCCTTTAGTCTCCTTAGTCCTTTAGTCTCTGTAGTGTTTTAGTCTCTGTAGTCCTTTAGTCTCCTTAATCCTTTAGTCTCCTTAGTCCTTTAGTCTCTGTAGTCCTTTAGTCTCTGTAGTGTTTTAGTCTCTGTAGTCCTTTAGTCTCTGTAGTCCTTTAGTCTCCTTAGTCCTTTAGTCTCTGTAGTCCTTTAGTCTCCGTAGTGTTTTAGTCTCCGTAGTGTTTTAGTCTCTGTAGTCCTTTAGTCTCTGTAGTCCTTTAGTCTCCTTAGTCCTTTAGTCTCTGTAGTGTTTTAGTCTCCTTAGTCCTTTAGTCTCTGTAGTGTGCTTGTGATGCTTGTCTGAAGTCTTTGCTTGTTCTTCTGTTTCAGGGCGAGTGCGCACAGTCAGAACAAACCCCTCGGACAGCAGGGGGCGCTCTCGAGGCCAGCCCAACTCACAGTCCCAGCGTAAGGAACCAAGCCTCTGTTTCATATTTATACTAACGTCCTGAGGAGGAGTCTCTTTATTATTAGTCTGTCTACATCTCCAAACGCTCTGTTCCACCTTGTGATGTCATCAAGTGGTAGTTTTCAAGTGAACAGCTCCTTTTACCTTTAGTTCAGTAGAGATCGGCAATTCCAGGACTGAAATGATCCAAATGATTCTAGTGAAGGTGTGTGGAGTTTAAAAACACAGTGGAGCACTTCCTGTATCACCACATGATGACATCACAAGGTGGAACAGAGTGTTTATGGTCCTTTAGTTTAATATTCTGTTGTGTTTTCAGCGAGCAGCAGGTCTGGCTCTCCAGGGCGTCTCCTCGGTTCCTCCTACGCCCGAGTCCAGAGGAGCTCCATCTCCTCCAGCTCCTCCAGCCCTCACACCCACGAACATCCACCCACCAGGGGGCACCGCAGCCAGGGCTGCAGCCGAGAGACCAGCCCCTCACGGAGCAACGGAGCAGGTGAGGAGGAGGGAAGAGGAGGAGGGGAGGAGCAGGAGGAGACAGGAGGAGGGGAGGAGGAGGAGGGGAGGAAGAGGAGGAGAGGAGGAGGAGGCGGGGAGGAGGGAGGAAGAGGAGGGGAGGAGGCGGGGAGGAGGGAGGAAGAGGAGAGAAGAAGAGGAGGGAAGGAGACAGGAGGAGGGGAGGAAGAGGAGGAGGAGGAGAGGAGGAGGAAGAGGAGAGGAGGAGGAGATGGGAGCAGGCAGGGGCAGGAGGAGGGGAGGAGGAGGAGGGGAGGAAGAGGAGGAGAGGAGGAGGAGGCGGGGAGGAGGGAGGAAGAGGAGGGAAGGAGACAGGAGGAGGGGAGGAAGAGGAGGAGGAGGAGACAGGAGGAGGAGAGGAGGAGGAGATGGGAGGAGGAAGAGGAGAGGAGGAGGAGATGGGAGCAGGCAGGGGCAGGAGGAGGGGAGAGGAGGAGAAGAAGAGGAGAGAGGAGGTCAGTGGACTAACACACTAATACTTTGTGTCACTAACTTTCTTCGTTCAGAATTAACTTTGCTTCAGCACCTCATGCTTCTTTTGTTCCATCCTTCTTTTCTCTACTCGTCTCCTCCCTCCTTGTCTCTTCTCCTCTCTCCTTGTGTCCTCCTCCCTTCCTTTCCTCCATTCCTTATTCCCTACCTACTCTACTCCCCCCTTTTCTCCTCCTGTCCTTCCTTTTTTCCTCTCCTCTATCCTCATCCCTTCTCTCCTCTTTTCCTCTTCTCCGCCCATGTCTCCTCTCCTACTCTTCTTTCCTCATTTCCTACCCCCTTGTTTCCTCTCTCCTCTCTCATTCTCTCCTCTCTCCTTGTCTCCTCCTCCCTCATTTCCTACCCCCTTGTTTCTTACCTCCTTGTCTGCTCTCTCTTCATCTTCTCTCCTCTTTTCCTTGTCTCATCCTCTCCTCCTTTCTTGTCCCTTATTTCCTACCTCCTTGGCTCTTCTCCTCCTCTCCTCTCCTCGTCTCCTTCCCTGGTTTCCTTTCCTCAGTGCGCAGTAGGATTCCTCGTCCCAGTGCGAGTCAGGGCTGCTCCAGGGAAAACAGCCGAGAGAGCAGCCCCACCACAGGCCTGTCCCCCAACAGTGAGTCCAGACCAGGACCGGACCAGGACCAGGACTAAACCAGGACTGAAACTTGACTAAGCCAAAACTTGACTAAGTCAAATTCAGAAAAGCCTCATTTTTCTAATCTTTGAACTAAACATTTAACCTAAACCTTCTCTTTTATTTGTGCTTCTCTGTGTCAAAACTCCTTTAAATCCTGAACTCTTAATAACATCATATAAATGTGTAAAACTCTTTATTTTTCTGCACATTTAAAACCACAGAAACAAGTTGCACCAAAGAACTTTACAACAAGAAACACCACAAAGTAAAACAATAAAACAGATGGAGAATTAATAAAGGAGCTCACAGAGGAAAAAGGAGGAGAACATTTGTTGGTCTGTAGTTTAAATAATCGTGACATAATCAAAACTGTTGTCCAACGTTTGGTCTGATTTTCAGCCTCTCGTCGTGTCTCCAGATCCACCAGCGCTCTGACCTCTGCTGACGGATACTCGGGTAAAATACACTTTAAACTCTTTATTTTAAATGAGGGGAAAAGAAATACTCGGGTAACACTACACAAAATATACTTCTATTTAAATGAAGTAAAAGTCTGTGTTTCCTCCAGCTCGTATCTCTGCCTCTGTGAACGCCATGAGGATCCTCAATACTGGGACGGAGGTGGAGGCGGCTGTGGCAGATGCTTTGGTGAGGACTCAATACAGTTATACACGTGTTACACATGTATTATTACAGTGATAAGGGTTATAGACATGTTTATTACAGTTATATGGGATATAGACATGTTTATTACAGTTATAGGGGTTATATACAGGTGTTATTACAGTTATAGGGGTTATAGACGTGTTTATTACAGTTATAGGGGTTATATACAGGTGTTATTACAGTTATAGGGGTTATAGACGTGTTTATTACAGTTACAGGGGTTATATACAGGTGTTATTACAGTTATAGGGGTTATATACAGGTGTTATTACAGTTATAGGGGTTATAGACGTGTTTATTACAGTTATGGGGGTTATATACAGGTGTTATTACAGTTATAGGGGTTATATACAGGTGTTATTACAGTTATAGGGGTTATAGACGTGTTTATTACAGTTATAGGGGTTATATACAGGTGTTATTACAGTTATAGGGGTTATATATAGGTGTTATTGCAGTTATAGGGGTTATAGACGTGTTTATTACAGTTATAGGGGTTATATACAGGTGTTATTACAGTTATAGGGGTTATATACAGGTGTTATTTGTGGAAACGATGCCTCGGGCAGATTCGTTCCTTTTCTCGTATAAACATTATGAGCGTATCTGTGTTTGTGGTTTCAGCTTTTAGGAGACTCCAGAGCAAAGGTACAAATGAATCTAACACACACAGACACACATATACACACATAGACACACACACGCACAAGCATGAGAGTTGTTCTGTTTCACCTCTGCTATCCACTCGTGAAAAAGCTTTAAAGTCACAGTGTGTAACTTTTTTGCCAAAACATAGACTAAAATAAAACTTACTTACGACCTTACTGTAAGTGCTGGCCTCGCCTCTCCACAAACCTGACTCTTGTCTTATTAAACTCATCTATCTCCATGGACTTAACTTTAGACTTCCATGGAAACATGAAGGTGACATCTCCAGAAAGTTACACACTGTGGCTTTAAGAAGGATTTGTTTTGATCTTGGTTTGCTGTAAAGTTTCAGTCTTATATGAAATGTCCTGCATGTAAATTCTGTCTGTCACCTGCACGGCTCCTCTGCACGCTCCTCCATCTTTAAACCCTGACCTCTGACCCCCTGTCCTCTGACCTCTGACCCCCTGTCCTCTGACCTCTGACCCCCTGTCATCTGACCTCTGACCCCCTGTTCTCTGACCTCTGACCCCTGTCCCTCAGACCCGTCCGGTGCGACGTCGTTTTGAGTCCCCCGGGCTTCACTCTGATGACGAGGGGAACAGTGATGCGTCCAGCGCCTGCTCTGACCGCTCCTACAGCTCCAGGAACGGATCGCATCACTTCCTGCGCCAAACAGACGACTTCCTGCGGCAGACCGAGGATGTGGCGGACATTTTGAATCGATGTGCGAGCGCCAACTGGACTGAGAGGAAGGAGGGGCTTCTGGGACTGCAACAGCTACTGCATCATAACAGGACGCTAAGGTCTGGGACTAAACCAGGTCAAAAACTAGGACTAAACCAGGACTAAACTGGGATTAAACCAGGGACTAAACCAGGACTAAACCAGGGATTAAACCAGGTCTAAACCAGGGACTCAACCAGGGACTCAACCAGAGACTAAACCCGGACTAAACCGGGTCTAAACCAGGTCTAAGGCAGGTTTGTGTTGTTTCAGTCGTGTGGAGTTGAAGAGGCTGTGTGAGATCTTCACTCGGATGTTTGCAGATCCTCACAGTAAGGTAAGAGCTCCAGTCTGCCCTCTGCTGGACAAAACCTGTGTGTGCAGTAAAGGCTTTTATCCAGACGTTTAAATAAATCAGTTGATAATGTGTGTATAGTGTGTGTGTGTAATGTGTGTATAATGTGTGTGTGATATAGTGTGTATTGTGTGTGTAGTGTGTGTGACTTGTGCATGTTTCTATAGTCTAACCTCTGACTCTGACCTTCTTCTTCTGTTTGCATGTTTTCCTCACTGCTGTGGACTCAGAGAGTAAGTGTCTCCAGATTAAATGTGTGTTTGTTTGTTTGTTTCTCAAAGTTTTCATACTAAAAATTCAAACTCAATTTCGATACTAAGGAACAGGACTCGATACTCGATACCGATTCTGATCCCACGATAATAAAACTCTTTCTTTAGCCAATTTCCTGTGATTTTCCACATTAAATGGTAGAACTTTCTTTTCTATTCCCACGTGTCATTATAACTGTGTGATCAGGTAGGTTCCATAGTGGTCCAGGTCTGAACCAGGTCTAAACCAGGTCTAAACCAGGTCCATGGATGTATACTACAGTCCCTGACAAGAGTCTTGTCGCTTATCCATTTTGTAGAAACAAAAGCTTATAACCTGACTTTAAATTAATCGATTGGTTTTAGAAATGTCTCATATGAAAGCTAAAACCCTCCCAAATTATGCTCAATATACTAAAATAAATTTGCTTCACTGAAGAAGGATTGATCATTTAATGAACACAGAAAGGTCAGATTTTGGCGAGACAAAAGTCTTGTCGCCTTATCATATGATGCACCCAATCCTAGATTACAGCCTCACCTGTGATCAGTTACTGATCAATCAATTAGTGGGTGTGTATAAAAAGAACCCCAGCACACCAGACCTTCACATCAACTGCAACTTGACCTCTGACAACATGCCTAAGATCCACCCTGAGACCAAAGCGTTAATTATCAAGAGGCTGAAGACCAGATCCACTGCTGAGGTGGCTGACACCTTCAATGTGTCTCAGCGTCAAGTACAAAGAATAAGAAAAAGATCTGAAAAGACTGGAGATGTTTTTGACAAGCCCAGGTCCGGCAGACCCCGCAAGACAACTGCTCGGGAGGACCGTTTGTTGATTCGAAAATCCAAGGCCAGCCCCTTTTCCACTGCAGCAGAGCTCCACCAGGCCTGGTCACCTCAAGTCCCTGTGTCAACCACAACAGTTTGTAGAATTCTGTCTCGAAATGGCCTCCATGGTCGAATCAGTGCACAGAAACCAGCACTAAACAAAAGGCAATTAAAAACCTGTGTGGCATTTGCCAAGGCCCACAGCCTGCTAAAAGGATGGACACTGGAAAAGTGGCAGAAGGTGGATTTCTCAGATGAATCCTCGGTTGAATTACATCACAGCCGCCGCAAATATTGCAGGAGACCTACTGGAGCCCGCATGGATCCAAGATTCACCCAGAAAACAGTTAAGTTTGGTGGCGGAAAAATCATGGTCTGGGGTTACATCCAGTATGGGGGTGTGCGAGACATTTGCAGGGTGGAAGGCAATATCAATAGCCTAAAATATCAAGAAGTATTAGCTACCTCTTACATTCCCAACCATAAAAGGGGTCAAATTTTGCAGCAGGATGGTGCTCCATCGCATACTTCTATCTCTACATCAAAGTTCCTCAAGGCGAAGAAGATCAAGGTGCTCCAGGACTGGCCAGCCCAGTCACCAGACATGAACATCATTGAGCATGTCTGGGGTAGAATGAAAGAGGAAGCATGGAAGGCAAAACCAAAGAATCTTGATGAACTCTGGGAGGCATGTAAGACTTAGCAAAGCTTTCTTTGCTATTCCTGATGACTTCATCAACAAATTGTATGAATCATTGTCGAACCGCATGGATGCAGTCCTTCAAGCTCATGGAAGTCATACAAGATATTAAATATGGATCTCACAGCACCACTACTTAATTCACTGACGTTATGCAACATATTTTTGTATTTGAAGTAAATTATTTGTTCAATTTTCTGTAGGCGACAAGACTTTAGTCTTGCCAAAATCTGACCTTTCTGTGTTCATTAAATGATCAATCTTTCTTCAGTGAAGCAAATTTATTTTAGTATATTGAGCATAATTTGGGAGGGTTTTAGCTTTCATATGAGACATTTCTAAAACCAATCGATTAATTTAAAGTCAGGTTATAAGCTTTTGTTTCTACAAAATGGATAAGCGACAAGACTTTTGTCAGGGACTGTAGTCTCTGTGCTCTTATACTTGTTCTGATCAGCTCCAGTTCGTTCTAAACACATTCAGGAAGGTTCTGCTCTGTCCTGTCAGTGGGACTTTTTTAGGCTCCAGACCTGAGGACCGTGAGGATCTGGTTTTGATACGAGTTTAGTATCGATTAAGATCTGATTTTCGATACTATTAAACTAGAGTATGAATAATAGCTGGTTTTCAGACTGTATGTTCTCCTCAGGTGTTCAGTATGTTCTTGTATGTTCCTCTCAGGTGTTCAGTATGTTCTTGTATGTTCTCCTCAGGTGTTCAGTATGTTTGTTCAGTATGTTCTTGTATGTTCTCCTCAGGTGTTCAGTATGTTCTTGGAGACCCTGGTGGACTTCGTGGCTCTGCACAGACATGATCTTCATGACTGGCTCTTCGTGCTCCTCACGCAGCTCCTCAAGAAGATGGGAGCAGATCTACTGGGATCAGTGCAGGCCAAAGTCCTGAGGGCTCTGGAGGTCACCAGGTCTGAACCAGGACTGAACCAGGACTGAACCAGGACTAAAACAGGATTAAATACTGAATTGAACCAAAAGTATCTCAGGCAGGACAAAATCTCCAACCATAACTTTGACTTTTCTGTTTTGGCTGATTTATTATTGTCCCTTTTATTTTGAAGTTCCTGTCTGACAGTTTCCTGTTTTATTTTGTAGGGAGTCCTTTCCTTGCGAGCTGCAGTTTAACATCCTGATGCGTTTCATCGTGGATCAGACGCAGACCCCAAACCTCAAAGTGAAGGTGGCCATTTTGAAATACATCCAGGCGCTGGCGTCTCTGATGGACCCCTCGGACTTCAGCAACAGCAGCGAGACCAGACTCGCCGTGTCCCGGATCATCACCTGGACCACAGAGCCCAAGAGCGCCGACGTGAGGAAGGTGAGACCGGGTTTAGACCGGGTTTAGACCTGGACCACAGAGCCCAAGAGCGCTGACGTGAGGAAGGTGAGACCGGGTTTAGACCGGGTTTAGACCTGGACCACAGAGCCCAAGAGCGCCGGCGTGAGGAAGGTGAGACCGGGTTTAGACCGGGTTTAGACCTGGACCACAGAGCCCAAGAGCGCCGACGTGAGGAAGTTTAGGCCGGGTTTAGGCCGGGTTTAGGCCTGTACCACAGAGCCCAAGAGCGCCGACGTGAGGAAGGTAAGACCTAGTTTTGACCATGGTTAGTCCTGGGTCAGTCCAGGGTTAGACCTGGCTCAGTCCTGGGTCAGTCTGGGTTAGTCCTGGGTTAGTCCTGGGTCAGTCCTGGGTTAGTCCTGGGTCAGTCCTGGGTCAGTCCAGGGTCAGTCCTGGGTTAGTCCTGGGTCAGTTCAGGGTCAGTCCTGGGTTAGTCCAGGGTCAGTCCAGGGTCAGTCCTGGGTTAGTCCTGGGTCAGTCCTGGGTCAGTCCTGGGTTAGTCCTGGGTTAGTCCTGGGTCAGTCCTGGGTCAGTCCTGGGTTAGTCCAGGGTCAGTCCTGGGTCAGTCCTGGGTCAGTCCAGGGTCAGTCCAGGGTCAGTCCTGGGTCAGTCCTGGGTTAGTCCTGGGTTAGTCCAGGGTTAGTCCAGGGTTAGTCCAGGGGCAGTCCTGGGGCAGTCCTGGGTTAGTCCAGGGTTAGTCCAGGGGCAGTCCTGGTTTAGTCCTGGTTTAGTCCTGGGTTGGATAAAACACATTAAACCTGACATCACTTTTACTTTTGTTTGAATTGGATGTTTTGGTTTTGACGATGATCCAATCAGAACGCAGAATGTGCAAAACACTGTCCAATAATGTCCAACACTGTCCAATAATGTCCAGTAATGTCCAATAATGTCCAATGATGCCGTTTTGTGAGGACAGTTCTATAACACGTGGTCGGGGGAGGAGCTTCGTCCGAGCGTCGTCTCCTCTCTGACAGGAGAGGGACACCTGGAGGACAGGTGCAGACAGGTACACAGGTGCTTTACGTAACGCTAATGCTAACGCTAACTCAACTAAACTAAACTCAACTAAACTCAACCTCTTTTTCATGACCCAAACTCAAACTAAATCAAACCTCTTTAAACCTAAACCCAGACTAAACCGATCTTAAATAACTCTTAACTCAACTAAACTCAACCTGAACTAACCCCAGTGTGTGTGTTGTGTGTGTGTCTGTGTTATGTGTTGTGTGTTGTGTGTGTGTCTGTGTGTATTCCTGTCTGTGTGTGTATTCTGCTTGTATATCATCGTCACAGTTGTGTTCTACCGCCCCCTGCAGGCCGCTCAGGTGGTGCTCATTTCCCTGTTTGAGCTCAACACTCCGGAGTTTTCCATGTTACTCGGAGCTCTGCCCAAAACCTTCCAGGACGGAACCACCAAACTCCTGCACCACCACCTGAGGAGCGCCACCGCCGGGATCCCCGCGGTACTGCACCCACAGTTTATTTTATTTATTTCACTTGTATCTGTGAACGATTTTGGTTTCTGTTTGTGTTCAGACGCTCAGCTCCTCAGGTCGACCTCCTCTACAGAGACCAGGGAGCAGAGGAAGTCCACTCATGTCTCCAACCAACCAGTCCCACAGGTAACACTGCTTTGATCTTCTCATGTTCCTCAGTGTGATGTTTGATCTTCTCTCATGTTCCTCAGTGTGATGTTTGATCTTCTCTTGTTCCTCAGTGTGATGTTTGATCTTCTCTTGTTCCTCAGTGTGATGTTTGATCTTCTCATGTTCCTCAGTGTGATGTTTGATCTTCTCTCATGTTCCTCAGTGTGATGTTTGATCTTCTCTTGTTCCTCAGTGTGATGTTTGATCTTCTCTTGTTCCTCAGTGTGATGTTTGATCTTCTCTTGTTCCTCAGTGTGATGTTTGATCTTCTCTTGTTCCTCAGTGTGATGTTTGATCTTCTCTTGTTCCTCAGTGTGATGTTTGATCTTCTCTTGTTCCTCAGTGTGATGTTTGATCTTCTCTTGTTCCTCAGTGTGATGTTTGAGGCAGATCCCGAGAGCACAGATGAAGTTTGTGGTTCTAAAAGTCCAGATGAGGAGAGCAGACGGGAGTCCAGGGACATACTGGTGAGACACATTTAAATACTGACTTTAATTCTAACCGTTTAGTCCTGGTTCAGTCCTGGTTCAGTCCTGGTTTAGTCCTGGGTTAGTCCTCGTTTAGTCCTGGGTTAGTCCTTAACAGTTTGGAGAAAATCTGAGGAGAACAGTTTGGAGAACAGCTCTTAAAATACTTTTAATACTTTTCTCTTTCTGTGTAGTTTCCTGTGGCCGGGGTCTGGGACTCGGGAGACTCGTCTGAAGTTTGTCGTTCGGTTTTGGAAAATAAAACGTCTTTATTGAATGCACTTCCTCCTCGCGCTCTGATTGGTTCACGATTCAAGGACTACAACCCCCAGAACTACAGTGACACTTCAGCAGACCGGCCAGAAGAGGGGGACGAGAGCGGTGAGAAAGACTGAGTTTAGACCGGGTTTAGACCAGGTTTAGCCCTGGTTCAGTCCTGGTTCAGTCCTGGTTTAGTCCTGGTTTAGTCCTGGTTCAGTCCTGGTTTAGTCCTGGTTCAGTCCTGGTTCAGTCCTGGTTTAGTCCTGGTTCAGTCCTGGTTCAGTCCTGGTTCAGTCCTGGTTCAGTCCTGGTTTAGTCGTGGTTTAGTCTGGTTTAGTCCTGGTTCAGTCCTGGTTTAGTCGTGGTTTAGTCCTTTTTAAAGACTGTCTGTTTTCAGGTCATAAAGACGACGGTGCAGAGAACCGGACCCAGAGTCCTAAAGGATTCCCAGGTAAAGTCCCACTGGTCTGTGTTGGACCTGAGGTTCAGCCCGGATCAGAAGTGACTCTGGTTTATGTTCAGTTCACTAAATCAAATCAGACCTGACCCCTGACCCCTGTCCCCTGTCCCCCGTCCCCCGTCCCCTTCAGTGTCTCCTCTGGAGCAGGTGGAGCTGGTGGGGGTCCTCCTGAAGACTCTGTCCCAGGCAGAGGGAGGCGAGCGGGGGCTGGAGCAGAGGAGAACCAGCCTCCTGGAGCTCCTGAAGGTCTGCAGAGAGGAGAGCGCCCCCGTGTGGGAGGAACACTTCAAGACAACACTACTGCTACTGCTGGAGACGCTCAACCACAGTGAGGTTAGAAGTACTACTACTACTACTACTACTACTACTACTACTACTACTACTGCTGCTACTGCTACTGCTGCTACTGCTACTGCTACTACTGCTGCTGCTACTACTACTACTACTACTGATACTACAGTATTCCATCACAGATCTTCCTCTGACTCAGACTGAGCT